>CATIWM010098612.1:0-17963 GCA_949671775.1 Mallotus repandus | reverse complement strand
GAACTAAACTAAATTTTATGACTAATTTGGTATGATATTAGAGATTTACAAAAAACTAAACTGAAACCGTACCAAACCGAAAACTGAACATAGTATCGAATATTAATTTAATAAATAATGTATAAATATTAATAAATAATTATAAACTTAATTATATATTTTTAATTATATTATCAATTAATATATATTTTTACTAAGTAACATATGTATAATAATATATGATAAAAATTAATATGTTTTGTGTTAAAAATATAATAAATAAATTATTAATAAAGCATTTTTATTAATTTTATTATTATTATTATTACTATTATTATTACTATTATTATTACTATTATTATTACTATTATTATTATTATTATTATTATTATTCAATTGACAAGTAAAAATATTAAATGTCTATTATATTATAATTTAAACTTCAAAATATAAAAATAAAAAATTCACATTGTATAAATTCAAATAATTCAATTAATAAATAAGAATGTGAAATGTCCATTATAAATAATTTAAACTTAAAATATGCGAACCAAGAGAATTATTATTATTATTAACAAGAAGAAAAAATATGGAACGCCCATTGTGGGCACCTGGTTCAGTCAGCCCGCAATAGGGGACGAACTGTGGTTGTTCAGTTTGATCGGCCCGCAACAAAGCCCGATGATGAAGCGTTTGGCCTTCAAATGCAAGAAAAAAACCCAAATTCCTCTTAAATAAGCCAGGCCCAACGACCAGGCTAGGACCAAGCCCAAGCCCTTGACCCAACATTCAAGCCCTAGCCTAAAGGCTAAAGAGGCAATCGCCTCTTCAGCAACAGGTGATCGCTTCCTGACTAGGACGGTCAACAAGCGATCACCACCTCGAAGAGGCGATCGCCTCTTCAGCCACCCACTTGATGCTGCATTAAATGTAGCATGTCAATGGCAGTAAGAAAGGACCCACCACCTCTCCTCTCTGCATTGGGACGTGCATGGGTGTATTTTTTAAGAAAAAAAGGAGAGCTAAAGGGGATGGTGATGGGAAACGGGTGGTAGGGTCATGATGGGAAGCTTTGGGGGAGCTTAAATGGGGATTAGCAACCAAAAAAAAAGGGAGGAGATTTTTTTGACTAGGACTGAAAAAAGAGAAAAAAAGAAAGAAGAGAGGAGAGTATTCTAGGGAAGAAGAGGGGACATTCTTGAATCAGAAGGAGGATTCAAGCTTCAAAAATCATTTTTTCTTGGAGAAAAGGGGGTATCTTGCATTGAACTAAAGTCCAACACTTGAAGTCAATCTCTGAGGGCAAATCACTTTGAAAAAAGCTCGTATTTCAATAACAATCTCTATACTTTCAATCTTGATTCATAGATTTACATAAAATGTATGTCATTTACTTGTTCTACATATTTTTGTGTTTATTACTCTTGCTATACCACACTTTTAACGTGATCTACTGAAGTGTTAGGGTTAGTTTAAGGTTTTGAATATTTGTATACATAGTTTACTTAAGGTAGAGGTAAGCTTGTTGTTTTGAGAGTCGTTTGTGCCTGATGATCAGGAGGCGATCGCCTCCTTGCTAAGAGACAATCGCTTCTCCACCAAAGAGCCAAGAGGCGATCGCCACTTAGACAGGGTTTTGCATAGCTTTATCTTGTTTTTATATGACTTTTTTGCATAATTTCCTTGAAAACCTATGTATTTTGTGTCTTTTTGAGTTATTACGTATAATTACCACCCATGTAGTGGATTGACTTTAGATATTTGTTCATTTCCTTTTGTATTCAATTTAATCTATGTAATTAACTTTATGGATTCCTTTTTATAGGATTTCTTTTGTACTTTGGGAAGTTTATTTTGGCCTATTACAGGAACTTGGGATGATTTTCCACTCAAAGGGATTTGATTCCCTTAATTAGTTCTTGAGAGGTTTTGTGATAGTTTATTTTCAGTATATTTCTTGTTTATTTTTCATAAATTATCTGTATATTAGGATTTTTTTGGTATATTTTCTATTTATTTCTCTCCTATTCGAAGTAAAGTATTGTAATCCTTAATCATTTCCCCATTTATTTGGAATGAATGGTTGTAAATTATTATTTTCAATGATTGTTGGGACTTAAATGCATGAAATGAGATTAATGTGCAAACTTGGACCTCAATGTAAAATTGGACAATTGATCGAAAGCAATTTTAATTTGCATGTTAATAAAGAAACAATTTAATAATTAAAGGTAATAAAACACAAAACACAAACGGAGGTCGACCGCAAGGTCGAGTAGGCATTCAAACGCCCATACCCAATTTTTGAACTCGTTCTCTGATGACGGCTTCTGGGAACCTCCGTGGAATCCAGTTGTCGCATAAATGTGTCCAAGCTTTTATTCGGGTGGCGACTCCATCTCCGTTTAGACTTAAGACCTATTTCATATTTCCTAGTGGGCCCTGAGCCCACACAGTGCTGCAATCGCCAACACTTGGGTGTGCGCTTGTTATAACTTGAATTTTTATAAATCATAAAATTAAATTCCTAGGATTTGCAGTGTTAATAATTATTTTATTATTTATTAATTTTAAGCGATAAATTTTATTTTAGTGAAATTATTATTAAATGAATATTTAAGTAAATATTATTAATTTTTGAGAATATATGTTTGTATATTATTTGTGGTAGAGTTTTAAATTTGGGAGAAATATTTGAGTTTTAAAATATTATTGTGGAAAATATATAAATATGTGGTGGAAAATAAATATTGGGAAGATATTTTTAATTTTAAAATAATTTTTATTGTACTTTTATTTTATTAAAAAGTTGTACTTTGTATCCTTTTTGTAAAAAAAAAAAAGTGTAAAATGTGCAATAGCCAAGTTCCCCTCCCTCACCCCCTCCCTTTCTTCTTTTTTTTTTCTTGTTTTCTTTTTTTTTTTTGCTCATTGATGACCACCACTACCACCGAAGCAGCCTCGCCGCCACCACTGGATCGCCACTAGACAGCCAGCTCCTCCTCTCACCATAGCCATCTTCTTCTCTCTCCCTCTCCTCTCTTCGGTTTCCATTTTGGCTGAATCTTGTTCTCTTCTCTGGCGACTTTTCTGGCATCCTCAGGCCGAGCTTGATAGCTCAATTTCTTCCTTACGTCCTGGGCTTTGACTTTTTCAACTCGATTCGTCCGAACAACTTCTGTAACGAACTCGTTTTTGAGAAATTCGATTATGGTTATTTTTAGTAATTTGTAAATTTAAGCTTTAATTTGATTTTATTAGATATAA
The DNA here is from genome assembly GCA_949671775.1 of Mallotus repandus. Lineage (NCBI taxonomy): Eukaryota > Viridiplantae > Streptophyta > Magnoliopsida > Malpighiales > Euphorbiaceae > Mallotus > Mallotus repandus. Next base: position 14,717 of record CATIWM010098612.1, on the reverse strand, counting down.
TTGCTTTAAGATTATTTGATCTAGAGGATGTAAGCATGCTACATATAATTTTTAATTATTTTTATGAAAATTTAGAATTTTCCAGGTTCGGGGTTACTGTTCATGGTACTGTTCCGGATAGTCTTGGGTCGGAAAATTTTTATATTTTCAATAAATTCTATATATTATGTAGATTAAACTTCCTGAAGGAAGTTTATTGAAATTATGTGTAAAATTTTTATTATGAGTTTTTGAAGGTTTATGTGAAAAATGAATTTTTAAAAAAAATTAGTAATTTTTATATTTTAGTTGAAATTATTGTTAATTATTATGTTTTGGACAGTTTTTGAGTAATAAATAGTATTAAAATAATTTTTATGAATTATTTACTTTTTTTAGCTAATTATTAGTAAATTCCGGAAAAATATATGAATAATAATTTTATCGATTATTTTAAGCTTAAATGAATTTTTGGTTATTTTTATTATATATTTTAGCAATTTAAATAATTATTTGTAATTAATGCTATTTAATTGTAAAATTTGAAAGAAAATATTTTAATAATGGAATTTAATTATAACTTAGGATTCTATTATTTATTTTGGAAATAAATGTCTTTTATGCTTTTTATTAAGTAAATAAATTGAATTGTGGTATTTAAATGAATTTTTATAATTCTTGGTGAATTATTGGAATTTATATTGTTTTACTGATTATGGATTGTGTTGATTATCGATTGAGCGTAAATTGTAGTTCGGAGGCCCAACCCGAGAAATTGAATTGTGAATAGTTTTTGAAGTGTGTTTGCGTGCATGTTTGGCTCCACTTTTGTAGAGAGATATCCGTTTTACAATAGATATTCTACAAAATTTTTGGTAGAATTCTTGTAAAACGTGACATCGGGTCAGTCCTAAATTTTGAGTCTTAGTCGAATCGTGTCTTAGATCGAGTCATTCTTTAGAAATCTTTATAGTATAAAAATTAGGAGTTTATTTCTAATTATTTATTTATTATTATTTTTTCTTTTAGCTGCATCGCGAGCTAGGCCTTCAGAATCGGGCCAACTGAACCAGAATAAATGAGCGCACTCAAACTATGAGTTATTATTATATGTATGCATGACATGTAGAAAAATATTATTGGCACCCATGTTTTAAATAAATATGAATTTTAATATGCTATATTGCATTCACTTTTAATTATTGTTATTATCGCATTATTTTATATATATGCTTTTATATATATAAATGCAATCATTATTTGTGTAAATTGGATGTCGTGGATATTTTATATAATTTCAATATTTAATATGATTTTATTTATTCATTTTGAATAAAATATTTTTGAAGGATAGTCGTAGAACGTGCTACCTAATGGGCTACACTAGGACTGTGTGCGCACTGGTACGTTAGAATGCTAGGTTTGATATTTGATTGATATTGTGAAATTTATTATTTGGATTATGGATTATTCGGATTATAGAAGTTTTTATTGATAGGCGTGACTATTGTAGCTCGATGGACCTTCCAGGGTCTCGGGGCCAGTTTACCTACTATTGGATAAGAGAATGTTATTGGAACTAAGTGGGCCTGGTGGTCTGTGAGGATTATGTGATTTGAGGATGCAAATTTTTAGGGTTCTGCTTTGATCCTCCAATTAAATAAAATATGAAAAATATTTTCAAGCATCTTTGTGAATTGTATGTATAATTATATAAATATAAATATACGAATATTATTATTGATGTCTGTGTGTACGTGCATTAAGTTACATGCATATATATAATAATGATTCACTCAGTGAGGTCTGAACCCCCTCAATTATTTTTCAGGATATTTCTCGTCAGACCTCTCCTAGTAGTAGTCTTCGCCGGACTCTTTCTTCCCCGGCTGATTTATGTAAACTTTGAACTTTCATCTCTTTGTACTATTATAGCGCTGCAGTAGTAGTATGCTTTGTTGTAGATTGTTGTACTGTGTTAGTCAATGATATTATCTATGAAAGTTTCTTTATGATGTTTTATTTATGAAAGATATCAATTTTTTAAAAAAAGTTTTAATTCTGAGGCATTTTTAGGACTATGTTTGTATGAGTTTTACGTTTAAGGCTTGCTACGGGTTCCAGATTCGTGTGAATTCCCATTCTCTGGTGCCAGTCATGACTCCTGGGTTTGGGTCATGACAGCGCTAAACCCCGCCGCCTACAGTGGCGACTCCACTAGGGATAGAGAAATTGATTCCAAGTGTTTTGGGATTTATCATCTTTAATTATTCCTTTGTTTCTTTTGCATCCTGTTGCATTCACTACACTCTTTCCACATAATGAGCACTTCAGTCCCTATTAGCCCGATAATAATCATTATTATGCCGCCTACGTTTCACTCAAACCTGGTGGTGGAATATTTGGTTATTGTCACTCACGACACGTACTATCCACGTCGCACAGACCCTTGAGTGGGGAGACGTAAACAGATGTATATAGATGTAGGAGTCGAAGCTTTTTACCCTTGACTCAGCTCATGTAATGACCTAGCAACTTCCACTAAGATTTTTTCTAACTGTGTGTTTTATGCCATATAGCAATCCTTGTTATAAAGCCCAAGCCCATTAAGGATGGACTATGCCAAAGTTGGGCATTTCATGCTTACTATGGCCCGTTAATATGGACTTTGGTTTTATTCCAAAGAATTGCTACTTGTCTGCCTTATCTTAAGAGATTTGTTACATCTGTCGGCTTTCTTTTCCCCTATTGATAATCAAAACTAGGCCAACAATCCTAGGAAAAGGAACTCACCATTGAACACACGTGTGGGAGAAATAAGGGTGGAGTTATTGATTAAAGAGGTTTGTCTTTTTTATTACATGTTATGTGTAAATATAGTATATGTTCTTTTCTTTCTTTGTTAAAGTGAGTCTGCATTTCATGCATACATGACATTAATTACAATTTCTTTAACAAAAAAATAAAAAAAATTACAAAAAATGAAAATGAAAAAAAAGAAGAAAAAGGTGCATTTTTCTTAGCCATGAGCCTCTTCTTGTTTGGAAGCAGATCAAGGGAATTTGGCCCACTGATATCAAGGATCCAATCGAATAATTGAAGCCAATTTACAAAAGAGCAGAATGGCGGGACCCTTTGATTTCGATTTTGAATCTTTCAAGAAAGAATTGTTAAAAGAGATCGAGGATGAAATGCGATAAATGGTTAGGTACATGTTCGCTGAGATGATGGGAAAGATGCTTGTGGATGGAGAGGAATCTAAAATTAGAACTGTTGTTGGTGTGCCATTCAAAGAAAAATTGAAAGCACCGGTAGATCCAACTAAGTCTGAGTGGATGAAGGACATGACAAAGCAGATGAATCAACTGCAATCTGCATTGAAGAAATATGGGCTCAATCCTAGCTCAGTCTGCATTGAGGAGAGAGAATTGTTGCCCCCGAAATACAAATTCCTAAGTATGAAGAAATACTCTGGCACTAATGACTCTCACTTGCATCTAAAGCAATATGTCACTTACATGAAGGCCACTGGGTTGACTAAAGCTCAGATTGTCAAATAGTTTCCATTATCCTTAGAAGGAGATGCTATCAATTGGTACTACACTCTAGATGTGCATATTCAACAAGACTAGAAAGAGTTGTGTTCAACCTTCATCAAGTAGTATAGGCTGAATTCATAATTTGAAGTATCTCTCCAAGAGGTACTGAATACGATGCAAGGATCAGAGGAACCTTTCACAGACTTTTTGACTAGGTGGAGAGAAATGTTGACACAGATGAAGCATAGACCTGCAGAATCAGACCAGCTGATCATAGCCATAGAAGCATGCATTCCACCTCTGGCCAACAAACTGAAGGACATGGGCATAAGGGACTTCAAGGAGCTATATCGATTTGGAGTACAAGTTGAAGCTAACTTGAATGAGAGCATTCATGAATAGTCGATGTCAGTTGTGGTTGTAATGATTTTGAACAATATTTTGTTACATCCATTTTTTTTGTATGCTAATAGACGTTTGATTGCCTGATTTACATGATTATAAATTTACTATGATTGTCATGCTATCTTATGCTTGAATGAGAGAGAGATTCAAAAAAAATAGCAAAATAAAAATCAAAATGATCAAATCTCTGAATTGACTTTCAATTTCCCTTCAAGCACTTTCAATCTCAGCTTCTCCCAAAATGAGTTCACCTTATTCATCGAAAAAAAACACAAAAAAAAAGTATATAGAACAAAAGAAGGAGAAAAAGAAAAGAAAAATAAGAAATAAACGAGAATAAGATGAAATTAAGGAAAAGAAGAAAAATAAAAGCTTTTGTTTTTGCCCCCATAGATGAAAATTCAAACTTGTGTGACCCTTTTTGAAATTATCTTTCAATGACCATCTTCATAAATTAGTACCGATGGTACTAATCCCAAAATCCTAATCCAAAATGTCTACCCAATGTGAGATGAAAAATGGTTGGTCAGAAAACCCATAAAGGGCTAATCAATAATAAGCATAATATAGCATGCATGGTTATAATGAAAGAGTAATCATTTAAAATGGACATGATCAACACATGTTAACACGTGAAGTGTTAGACATGGACTCCTACAAGTTTCACAGCAATCAATAACATGAGTGGCATCAACGCCGATAGTCAACAGTAATATTTTTGGGTGATCAGCAGTCAAAGTGGCAATATGAACAAAACAGTGGACCAATATCAACATCAATTTGCAACCACCCAGCTAAGATCCAAAACTCTTAAAAAATGAGCGACCTAGGCAAAAGAGGAAAAATAAAAAGAAAAAATGAAAGACCCAGCTAGGATCGAAAACTCCCAAAAAGGGAGCGACCTTGGCAAAAGAGGGAATATAAAATGAAATTGGTTGTGTTTTTATTTTGAGAAAAATAGTTCCAAAAATCAGAAGATTCTGCTTTGTGGTGGAAGAATGATAAGGTCTATCAATTCCTCAATCAGGGACAGACTTCAAGATCATGTGATGTGTTGAACTTCAAGAGTGACAGAGTCTTTCGACAAATTCTTAAACTGGGGGCAGGTAGAGTCTCCTCTACACAGAAGGTTAGGCACAACCGTCTTATGAAAATGAAGGATTCTTAGGGGGCATTCATTATGGTCATCATCTCATCTTGATCATGAGGAGGTCTTAATTTCTATTCCATTTAGATGAATTGGACTCGATTTTTGAATCTGAATTCTTTAACATAATGAGGGCCAGTTCCCAAAGATTAACTCTAAACAGAAAAGGCATTTGGATAAGTTTTTTTATAAAGATTTCTTATTTATCCGTGCACAGAATCACTTTTGCAAAATGAAGTCCATACTTAGGTGTATTAGAATGATGCATGTCTTTCACAAACAGTGCACACAAACTTGAGTTATCAAATCAGTTTTTGAAAGCTTTCAAAGAGCACGATCATGCATACATCAGTTTTGAATCTAGCTACAGTGTATAATATGCTTTTTTGTTATTTATTTTCACCTGACACCTATATGGCTATATGGCATGTTTGTTTGTTTTGGCCCGATGCCTCCGAGGCTATATGGCATTTATTGTTTGTTTTTGCCTGATGTCTAGGAGGATAAATGGCAGGTGTTGCTTGTTTGTGTTATTTGTTTTGCCTGACGCCTTCTAGGCTAAATGGCATGTGTTGTTTGTTTTGCCTAATGCCTCCGAGGCTAAATGGCATGTGTTGTTTGTTTTATCAAATGCCTCCAAGGAAAAATGGTGGGTTTTGTTTATTTGTTGTTTGTCTTCGACTAATGCCCCTGAGGCTGTATGGCATATGTTATTTTTCCTTGCATAACGCCTCAGAGGCTATATAACACTTGTTATGTGTTTCTACCTGACGCTTTCGAGGCTATATGGCATGTGTTGTTTGTTTTGCCTGATGCCTCTGCGGCTATATGGCATTTGTTGTTTGTTCCTGCCTTACGCCTTTGACGCTACATGGCTTTTGTTGTTTGTTTCCGCCTGACGCCTCCGCGGCTATCTAGCACTTATTTTTTTTGTTTTCACCTTTTATTATATGTTTTAGCCTGGCGCCTGTGTGGCTATATGGCTTGTTTTGTTCGACTCCGCCTGATGCATGTGTGGCTATATGGCTTATTTTGTTTGACTCCGCCTGATGCATGTGTGGCTATATGGCACCTATTATTTATTTTTGCCCGATGCATGCGTGGCTATATGGCTTGTTTTGTTGTGTGTTCTCATCTGACGCCCCGAAGGCTATATGGCACTTTTTTGCTTGATCTTATCTAATGCACGCTTTGTCTGTTGTTTAATCTCACCTGACGCCCCCAAGGATATATGGCACATGTTGTTTGTTTTGCCTAATGCCCCAGAGGCTACATGGCACTTGTTGTTTGTCTTGCCTGACGCTTCCGAGGCCATATGACATTTGTTATTTATTTTTTCCTAATGCCCCCGAGGCTACATGGCACTTGTTATTTGTCTTTGCCTGATGCCCTCGAGGCTACATGGCACTTATTTGTTTGCTTTGCCTAATGCCCCTAAGGCTACAATGGCACCTGTTGTTCGTCTTCGCCTAACGCCCCTGAGGCTATAACGAAACATGTTGTTTGTCTTCGCCTAATGCCCCCGAGGCTATATGGCACTTGTTGTTTGTTTCACCCGACACCCTCGAGGCTATATGGCACTTGTTGTCTGTTTTGCCTAATGCCCCCGAGGCTATAATGACACTTATTATTCGTTGTCACCTGATGCCTGCATGGCTACATGGCTTTTTTTATTGTTTTTTTATTAATTTCACTTGTTTTGATTGTCTTGCCTAATGCCCCAAAGGCTACGTGGCATGTTGCTTTTGTTTGACCTTGCCTAATGCCTCGACGACTATATGACACTTGTTGTTTGTCCCTGCTTGATGCCCTAGAGGCTGTATGGCATTTTTTAATATGTCTGGCCTAAAGTTGGAAGTGGCTATAAGGCTCCCATCTCGTATGACGAAATTGTTCTTTGGGACTGCCTCTTGAGCTAGGAAAACCCAAAGATGACGGCGTGAGTTTCCCATTTGTGTTGAGGGACTGCCTCTCAGGCAAGGAAAACCTGAGGATAATGGCATGAGTTTCCCATTTGTGTTGAGGGACTACCTCTTGGGCCAGGAAAACTTGAGGATAACGGTGTGAGTTTCCTGTTTGTCTAGAAAAGGTTATGAATTTCTTTTCAAAAGAGACATTTGTAATATTTACTTTAGAAGTAATAAAATAGGCGTGGGTTATTTAATACATGGTTTATATTATGTAGATAATAAATCCAATAACAATGAGCCTCAATTTAACTAGAGTAATGAAAATGTAATGCTAATTGAAAATGCCTCTAACTCCAAACATCGATGGCACTTGAGATTATATCACATTGCAGAGGATAGGATCACGAAGTTGGAAAGGATGAAAATCTTGAGCAACCTTGAATACACATCCAATCTGACTTGTGAGGCTTGTCTTCAAGGCAAGATTACTATATCACCATTTGTTGGACAAATGGCAAGAGCCAAAAATGTGTTGGAAATCATACATAGTGATATGTGTGGACCATTTACTAAAATGGCTAGAGGTGGTTTCTACTACTTTGTAACCTTTATAGATGATCTATCAAGGTTTGGGGATTTATTTCTTATAAAAAAACAAGAGTGAATCCTTTGAAAAGTTCAAGGAATTCAAAGCCCAAGTAGAAAACCAAACTGGGAAAAGCATTAGAACTCTAAGATCAGATTGAGGAGGTGAATACTTAAGTACCGAGTTCATTGAGTTAAATACTTAAGTAGCGAGTTCATTGAGTTCCTAAAGGAACATGGCATTACATCATAACTCACTTCGCCTAGAACACCTCAATTAAATGGTGTGTCCGAAAGGCGAAATCATACCCTATTAGATATGGTACGTTCAATGATGAGCTATACTGATCTTCCCATTTCACTTTAGGGTTTTTCACTCCAAACGGCTTGCTATATCCTTAATCGTGTTCCATCCAAATCCGTTGCTACTACAGCATATGAGATATGGAACGGTAGAACACCAAGTCTTAAACATGTTAAGATTTAGGGATGTCTGGCTTTTATCAAAAGGCTAAAAATGGACAAGTTGGATGTGAAATTGATTAAAGGAAGGTTTGTTGGATATCCTTAAGACAGTTTAGGGTATTGTTTTTATCTTCCTGCAGAATAAGTTGTTGTTGTAAGCATAGATGCTATTTTTCTTGAGAAAGGGTCTCTAAAGGAAGGTGGCATAGGAAGGAAGATAATGTTAGATAAGGAGTCATCTAAAGAAGCCCAACAAATTGATCAACCCAAAGAGCCTATACCAATTGAAAATGTCATCACACTGACTCCTAAAAAATCTAGTAGGGTATCTCGTCCTCCAGAGAGATATGGCTTACTTCATGATATGAAAGAGTTGCATGTTCATGAAGAAAGTATTCATGTTGATGATCCTACTACATATGAAGAAGCTTTATGTGATAAAGATTCTTCTAGATGGATTGAGGCTATGAGAGTCGAAATGGATTCCATGTATGCTAACCAAGTCTGAAAACTTGTTAATCCTCTTGAGGGAATAGTTCCTATTGGGAGTAAATGGATCTTCAAGAGAAAGATTGGCACAGATGGAAAGGTAGAGACCTATAAAGCTAGGCTTGTAGCGAAAGGGTTTCGCCAAAGGGAAGGGTTCGACTATGAGGAGACCTTTTAACCCATAGCCATGCTTAAATCCATTCGGATTCTTTTAGCTATAGTTGCACACTATGATTATGAGGTTTGGAAAATAGATGTCAAGACCACCTTCCTTAATGGTTATATTGAGGAAGACATATTCATGGAGCAACCCAAGGGTTATGAATCCAAGGAAGGCTCAAAGATGTACAAGCTTAATAGATTTATCTACGGCTTAAAGCAAGCTTTAAGGAGTTGGAATCATTATTTCGATGAGGCTATTCATTCTTATGGTTTTATTAAGAATGAAGATGAGCAATGTGTTTACAAGAAGGTTAGTATGAGCCAACTCACTTTCTTTATCTAATATGTGGATGACATTTTACTAATTGGAAATGATGTTGGAATGATGACTTCTGTGAAAGTATGGCTATCTAAAACTTTCTCTATGAAAGACATAGAGGAGGCAATTTATATTCTCGAAATTTGAGTCTATAGAGATAGATCGAAGAGAATGATAGGTTTATCCTAAAGGTTTTTACTTGGAAAAGGTGTTGAAGAGGTTTTACAGGCTTGATTCCAAAAGAGGATTGTTACCATTTAGGTATGGTGTTCATTTATCCAAGGGAATGTCTCCCAAGACACCCGAGGACATAGAAAAAATGGCTAAAGTTCTTTATGCTTTAGTAATACGAAGCTTAATGTATGCTATTTTGTGTACAAGGCCTAATATTGTCTATGATGTTAGTGTGACTAGTAGGTTTCAATCCAATCCGGGTTTGGAACACTGGATGGCAATTAAGGCAATCTTTAAGTACTTGAGAAGAACTAAAGATTTGGTCTTGACTTATGGAGAAGGTAATTTGCAAATAGATAGCTTCATAGATTTTGAATTTCAATCAGATGTGGATGATAGAAAGTCTATCTCCAGGTTTGTATTTATCTATAATAGAGGTGCAGTGAGCTAGAAGAGTTCCAAGTAGAGTATCATTGCTGATTCCACTACAGAAGCTGAATATATAGTTGCATCGGATGCTGCTAAAGAAGTTGTTTGGATTAAGAAGTTCATAACTAAACTAGGAGTGGTTCTTTCCATTAAGTCATTAATTCCTCTCTATTGCGATAATAATGGAGCCATTGCTTTAGCAAAGGAACTGAGGTCTTACTAGAAATCCAAACACATTGAAAGGCACTTTCATATTATCAGAGAACTTGTTGGAAAGGGTGATGTGCTCGTGCAAAAGGTAGCTTTAGCCGACAATGTGGTTGATCCACTGACTAAGGCGCTTACTCAGCTACAGTTAGACTGTCATCTTGAGAAGATGGGTCTTAGATATTATAGTGAATGGCACTAGTGCAAGTGGGAGATTGTTAGTATAAATGTGCCCTAGTGCCATTTTGTAATGTATAATGACATTGTAAATTATCCCAAATGGCAATAATGTATTCATTTAAATAAAGTGTTTATTTATTTGAGTATTTATCCTTTTGCATTATGTTAAATAAATATATTGTCAAGAGTTGATAATATGAGCTACAAATTTATTTAGTACATATGCTATAAATCGTTCATAGTCAATTAATTAATATTTGGATAATATTAATTAGACTATCACCTCTGTCTATTTTCCTTGATTAGTATGCGATGCTAATAATGGGAGGTAGTGAGTCTCATGCTACTTGATATGAGATATCAGAATAGACATGTGGATATTCATGTGATAAGTTGATCAAACAGTGACATTAGATATATGATCGTAACGATATTCACGTATGGTCAACGATCATAGTCTAGGTCATAATGGTGTATATAGTCCTTTGACCTGAGGTGACACGGTCGTCCACATGTGAGTGATTAGAGTTTATTACCGTTTACATACTTGTGTTATTTACATATAGGTATATGGCATGTGGTGGCTCTAGTCCGTTTAATGTAGGGATGAGTGTTCAGCCAAGATGAGATTCATAGCCTGGAGTGAACCGAGAAAGATCCTATGCTATCTAAGTTTATTCTTGATGAATAGAGTTCCTGGCCAGGACAAACATAACACAGTTTGAAAGAGTTTTATTGCTATAAACTGTTTCTAGTACTTGTTATGTTTTATCCAGAATAATTTGAGATGAGGTCGTATGATAAAACTATTGAGTTTGACTTTAACTTGACTCTAAACTATATCGGGATCTTCTAATGAAAGGATTCTAAATTAATAAAAGCATTCCAAATTTGTTCATACGAGGCTAAAACTTTTTTTGGACCAATTCCGTTAGTTTTATGTTTTGTTATTTTTTTGGTTGATTTTTTTTAATATTTCACATGTCATATAGGCCGATATTTATATTTTATAGACTACATAATGAAGATAGTTATTTTCTTTACAAATCACTTAACGACAATTAATACTTGATTTTTATACAATTTTTTAACTAAAAAAAAAGTAATTAAAGATTGAATTCTTAATGTAGATGTCTTGTTATAATTAATCTATTTTCTATGATTTTTGTATAATTTTAGCTAGTTAAAAAATTCCTTTTTCAACTGATTAATTGGTTGGTCCATTCAGCTTCTTTCTTAATCAACGTTCCACCATTTCAAAACTCAAAAGTTAACTGTCCACCTTTTTATGAAGCTTATGAACTTGTGGTTCAAGTTCATATACATCATCCCTCTTGATTAATGTTTCTTCTAGTTTGCTTTTTCTATCTCTACAACTACTAATTTAAAACTGTTTGATTTTTTTTCTTATTTTTGCTGCATGATCTGAATTTTCATCTTTCTTGTGAAATCACTTTCATTCATATAAATATAATTACTTCTTATTTATGTATTATTTCTTCATATTTGTTATTAGGTATAATATTCGTGAGAGTGTAAGAATTTAAAAAATAAAAAATAAAAAATAAAAAAGCCTTCAATTGTTTTTCCAAACCCTTTTCTGTTAAAGGATTGTAAGGTAATCAGATTTCTGATCTTTCTTATCCCCCATTGTATCCAATTCCAATTTACAGACATCACAATTTGTTCAATCAATTAAAGGAATCATCGAATCCTCCACCTTCAGCTTAACCTCGAACTGTTAAATTGCTCAGGAAATTATAAGTTGCTCCAATAATGTAAACATATGGAAACAAGCATAAATTCAAAAAATCAAAAATTAAAAAAAAAAACAAAAAGAAAAAGATGCACACAAGAGAAACACTTAGATTGTGCCTCTTGCATACCTTAGTGTACGCCAAATATCTCTTCAGGGGGATCATAAACATGTTTTTCAGGGAAAAGCTCTTCGTAATCCTGCTTCACTTTGTTCCTCAAAAGCGGGTGTGGTAGAAGCCCTTTTAACAAAATCCTAAATGGTAATTCCTCCGGTGGATCAGGCGATTTCTTCATGTCCTCGTATATATTCATAGCATCACCAGGAGATCCATCTCTCAAGAAGCCCCTGATCATTTCTGTGTACATTTGAGAATCTGGGAACAAATTCTCGCTTCTCATTGCTTCCCATAGCTTTACTGCTTGATCCATTTTTCCACCTTTTGTTAACGCAATGATCAAGTCCTTGTAGAGATATACATCAGGCTTGTACCAGTCTTGCTTTTGAATTACTTGAAACATCTGAAAATCATTCAATTGTCCAAAAGACAAGAAAATAAGCAATTGCAGTAAATAAGTATATATAACCCTTAGCATTTTTTATAGAAACTGATACAATTCAACAGCAATCCAGAATCCTAATTAAGGCCTAACATATGAAGGAAATCTTTTCATCTACAGCAATGCTAGCTTCCTAATATCACTTACATAATAGAGCTATGACCAAGAGCCAGCTTTTGTTTGAAGCATTATATCAAACAACACGCGGGCAGCCGAAATTCGCAAATTTTTTCCATACACGTTAAATTATTGCGAAACTAAACCAAATGCACTGAAGTAAAAAATAATTAAAAAAATAAAAAAGTAATCACCTTGGTAGCTAAATAAAGCTCTTCTTGGCGCTCAAGCTCAGTAAGGACAGCAATCATGTCCATTTTCAACAGTCTCAAACCATGGGTTTTTATAAACTTGTCAACCTTCTCTTCCTCATCCTTAAACCTCTTCAATCCAAGAATTACAAAAAGCGCCTCTTTCCCTATCAGTTTCTTGCCTCTCCAAAGAGGTCCTCTTGGCCTCCCATCATGAAATTGCCTCATTCCAGAAAAGATAAAGTCTACAGCCTGGGACTTTTGAGGTAATAGAATCTGTTTTATAGGTTTATTTATTAGGTTTTGGAGTAGCACTGCACTGAGTTTTGCAGTTCCTGATCTCAAAAACACGCGAATAGCCATTGAATTCTGCTGGGAGTTAACTGTGTTTATGCTATGAATTGAGTGTTTCGGGTGGCAACTGGCAGCGGTTTCTTGAAGGAACTGCAGCGAAAACGTTTAGTAGCCGAAAGGCCGAATGGCCACTAGATCTAATCTCGGCCCAACTGAAAAATTACCGGGCTTAAATATAACATAGATAATGTTACATTTAACAATTTTCAAAATTATGATTACTTTTTTTTAGAAAATTTCATCTCATATCATTTAATTTCGTTAGTGGTCATGTATATTTTTTCTTTTCAGTTTTGTTTTTCTTGCTCTCATTTTTAACTTATTTTTGGTCTATTTTTGAAAATCTTAACACAATTTGGGCATTTGTCATTTTTTTCTTCTTTTTTTTTCTATAATTCTTTTTTACTTAATTGTTATTCTTTGTTATATTCTAAATAACAAAAAAAAAATAGCTATAGTCTTTAATAATTATTTGTTTATAATTTTAGAATGTAGAAATTAAACTAATTAAAGTAAAATTTACCCATAATATTCAATAATTATTTTTCAATAAAAATAGTAAAAAATTATGAAATATATCAAACAAATTATTATTTTTATTATTGATACTAATAAAAGTAAACATTATATTTATGGTCTTAATTTTATTAATAATGATGAAAAAAATAAAAGTCAACAACTACAATTTTTTGTTGCTTTTATTGATTTTTGTTGATTTTGTTATTTCAGTTGTTGCTTTTCAATTGTTTTTGTTGTTTTTTTTTATATTTGTTGATTTTTGTTAAAAATAAAAAAATAACAATAAAAAATAATAAAAATTATGAGATATATAAAAAAAATTATTATTTTTGTCATTAATACTAATAAAAGTAAAAAAATCTATTTATGGCCTTAATGTTGTCATTAATAATGAAACAAATAATTTAAACAATAATAAAATATCAACAAAATCAACAAAAATAAACAACAATCAACAACTGACAATCAAGAAAAATCAACAACATAAATTTTTGTTGATTGTTGTTGATTTTTGTTGTTTTCGTTATTTCAGTTGTTGTTTTTCTTTTTTTTGCTGTTCCGGTTTGTTGATTTTTGTAAAAAATAACAATAAAAAACAATAAAAATTATGAGATATATAAAATAATTATTATTTTTGTCATTAATACTAATAAAAGTAAAAATTTTATTTATGGGCTTACTTAAATTTTATTTATGGGCTTAATTTTATCATTAATAATGAAAAAATAATTTAAAAAATAATAAAATATCAACAAAAATAAGCAATCAACAAAAATCAACAACATAAAATTTTGTTAATTGTTGTTGATTTTTGTTGTTTCGTTGTTTTCAGTTGTTGTTTTTAATTTTTTTTCTTTCGGTTTGTTGATTTTCTTATTTTTTTCGGCTTTTTTTTTTGTGGATGTTACAAATACATGATAAGAGAAAAAAATATGGTGAAAAAAAAGAAAACTCTGAGAATAAAATGAAGACAGTACCTTAAAAAAACGTTGAGCAAAAAAAAGTTGAGAAAAAAAGATGAAAACATTAGAATAAAAATGTTGAGACAAAAGGATAAATATAGTACTATAAAAATAGAAAAAAATGTTTAGCAAAAAAATGTCGAGAAAAAAAATGAAGACAATAGAAAAAAGTTAGAAAAAATGTTGAGCAAAAAAATATTGAGAAAAAAATAGATGAAGATAGTAAAAAAAAAGTAATGAGTAAAAAAATATTGAGGAACAATAAATG
>CATIWM010098611.1:0-13238 GCA_949671775.1 Mallotus repandus | reverse complement strand
GTTATAATTTTACTATTTATTTGAAAATAAATATATTTTACATTTTATTGTGGAAATAAATTGAATTGTGATATTTAAATGAGATTTTTATGATTTATCAAAAATTATATTATTTTATTTATTATTGTGAATTTGGAACTCGGTCGAAATTATGTGTAGTTTGGGAGTCCGACCTGAGTGTGGTTCCGTGAAGTGTATATTCAAAGTGTGTTTTCTTGCAGGGTCGACTCTACTTTTAGTAGAGGGTTGTCCATTTCATAAGGGAGACTCTGCTAAATTTTCAGTAAATTTCTCGTAAAACGTGACATCGACATATGTCGTAATTCTGAGTCTGATTAGCATTTTGTCTTAGATCGAGTCAGTTTAGTCATTCCTTCATTTCATGAATTCATTTAATTATTTTACAAGCATATTTTAAATAAATATTATTTATTTTAGAGAACTCCGGGGCGCGAGCAGTAGTACCAGGGCAGCAGAGAACGCGTCGTTCGGCACGCTCCACATGTGAGTTGATTTTATAAGATATGTGTTGTGTATGGTTAAATGAAATTTTCTAGTAATTAAAATAAAGCATGTTTACGAGATAAATTATTCGATATGATTATTTATTCATTAAATTGCTTATTTATTCATTTTTTATGAATTGTTTATTTATTTGATTTAAATAATTATAATCCAAATTTGATTTGGAGATAATGGTAGAACATGCTACCTAATGGGTATCACTAGGACCACGTGCGCACGGGTAATATCTAGTATATGATATATATATAAATGATTGAACTCGGTTGATGCATTGCTCTCGGGCCGGTAAATGATATGAAAATGGGATGTAACTCGGTTGATGCATTACTCTCGGGACATCCAATATGGAATAAGTGAAATGACTGTGGCAGTAACTCAGTTGATGTTTTGCTCTCGGGACGGCAGTCATTTGGATTAAGAGAGCCAAAAGGCTATTAGAATAATGGTTTAGGGTTCTACCAGTTTTCCACCAAATTAAATATTTTAAATGTTTTATACTAGAATTTCATATTAAATTGATTTTAAAAGTTTTAAAAAGACTCGATATAATATTATCGAGAAAAGTAAATGATTTTAATAATCGTAATTATTTTATTCTATTTTATTTTAGAAAGAATTTTAATAACTAGTTTTTAAAACCAACATGCATTTTATAAAATTGATTCACTCAGTGAGGTCTGATTCCCCTCAATTTATTTTTTTCAAGACCTCACAGTCAATCTACTAGTATTCCTCCTTTGCGCCGAGTTCGTTCTTCACCGGCAGCATTGTGTATGTTAGTTTATATTGTGTACTGTGTAATTAAATTCTAGACACCGCAGTAGTTAAATTTCAGATTTGTATTACAAGTATTCTATACTGTATTTGAATATTATATTTGAACTGAAATATTGTATTTAAAACATATTGTTTTATGTTTTTATAATATTGTGCATTTATTATTTTATTGTTTAATATATTGTTTATTTCCGCGAAAAATTTTTAAGGCTTGCTACAGGATTCGGTTATCTTATGTATCTCCAATCCCTAGTGTCGGTCACGAACCTTTGGTTCAGGTCGTGACAATTTTAATTTTAATTAAAGGATAATTATATAATTTGTTGTGCAAAAAAATTAAAAGAGAAGTACAAAAATCAACTAGTGGAATGCAAAAACCTTCACCCATACTTATATAAGATCAATGACCAAGTTGGAAATAAAATCCAAAAGCATTATTGTTAGAAAAATTTGTCCTAGGTAGGTTTGTTAAATAAAATGGCAAACTCCAACATAGCCAACGACACGTTTGTGTCTCATGCTGTGTTCCTTTTCGGATAGAATGATAATTCCATCATGGGCACCAACATGCTTGTGCTCTAGTCCGTTCTCCTTACTGGACAAAGACACACATCTCAACATAGTTTTGAGTACATCTATGCAATGATCCAAAATTACGAAGGCAATAAAATCTCCATTGAGTTCATGTCACAAAATTAACGGTAGGTATAATTTTATTTATTTATATAAACAAAATTAAATAAGGTACAGTTTATTAATTGGTATAAATGTTCGATTTTAGTATATTTTTTAACCATTTACATTTTTAAGAAAAGAAATAGATATCTGATTTCAGGTGAAATCATAATGTCAATAGGGCGTCAGCTAACAGGCCAAACAATAATGTTTTGGACCATATATTTAGCCTTTTGTCACTGGAAAAACATGAGAATTCAGAACTATATTTCATTGTTTTTCTTTTTAATTTCATGGCTCTCACCACCCAATAAGTTTAATGTGAAAAAAATTTGATAATTGAAGTGGCAAAGGAAGCTGAAAAACGTAAAATTTTCGATGAAAATTTCACAGTAAACCAATGTGTTAAATAATGCAGAGCCACCCAGTGGGTGAAATTACCATCTTATAAATCCGCTTGACTTTATCATGGGTATATTTCAGGCCATAAGGCACATCGCAATCGTTGGTTATTGGTGAAGAAATATATGAAAACTGAAACCCGAACACTAAAGAGCATTCCATCACTCCAGTTGCACTTAAAAGTTATTCTCTCAGATTGTGCATTGAAGATAAAATAATTTATTTTCAGCTATGTCACTTTATAATATGGGGCCAATACTATAATGTATTACATATTATCTTCAACAAACTACACAATGAAACCATATACTTGCTCATGTTCAAATACTTTTTTTTTTATTTTGTCATTTGGGTATTGTTCTAGCAAACATTAGTAGATGCAATTTTATATAAACAGGAGATCATTTATTTTGTTTATTTGTGTATGGTAATTTGTGTTATTTCAATTTATCATTTTGCTAGTCTTAGTCTCCATTGCGGTTGTATCTAACAGCCCTCAAAACAATAACCAACAATTCTAATATCACTTGTTGAAAATTTTTACAAGTTTTGACATAACAGGATAAATTTCACACATGCACAAAATAAAATATTACAGAAAATAATAAATATAATGATATCGAAATATTAACGTGATTCACTTTTAATGTCGGGATATGTAACGAATACAAAAAAAATAATAGTATTTTCTAAACTAATATTAATGTGATTCACTTTTAATGTCGGGATATGTAATGAATAAAAAAAATAGTCTTTTCTAAACTAATATTAAAGAAGTATAAAAAACAATTTCACTAAAATAATAACACTCAAAATATTTTTTAAATCCAAAACAATTCCTCATAATTCACCCTTGCAAAAAATTTGCCAAACATTAAACAAAAGAACCCTCATGCAAATTTTTTTTTCCTTCAAAGCACAACTTCGCTTTGGCTATCACAACTGTCATCAAAGCACAGTAATTCAATATGTCCATAGCCTATTTATAGGCAAGCATGCATGGCCTTCTTTCCTTTCTTGGCGACAAAATTTGCTTCATAGCTACTTTTACTTCGCCACCGAGTTCTTCACCAATGTTTTGTTTTTTTAAGGCTACCATGACCCTAATCAAAACCCATGATCTCAATCAAAATTTTTTTAAATTGTTATCATTATAAGGAATCCGATCAAATCCATTTATATAATATATTATGAGATATTAATAAGTGAAAAATATTTTTAATTATTCATATGTAGGCCCTCATGTGGGATCCACTAACACAATCCAACAAAATGAGAATTCTCAAAAGTAAATGACATAAATATTACTGTTATCTGTCAATGAGAGAGTAGTCAATGCATGAAGTATAGGGTTCAATTTCTACTGTCGTCGATTTACAATAGCATGGCTACCCCCTGTTAATGCTAATGTTGTTGATGGCAATGTCATATCACCTTCTAATTTTTTTTAAAAAAAAATATTACTGTTATCTTATTGTCCATTTATTGCCTAGCATAATCACACTAGAGATTCTTTTAAAAGCTTGAAACTGAATTATTGAATTAAACAAGTTACATAAACTAAGTAAAATAATTATAGAAACATTTACTAAGAGTAGGGCTATAAACGAGCCAGACCGAGCTAAGTTTTGGAGTACTCTGTCTCGGCTCGGCCTAATGGAAGGGTGTTCAAGCTTGGTATATTTAGGGATTCAGAGCTCGAGCTCGAGCTTGTTCACAAATAAGATTCGAATTGTGCTCATTAAGAGCTCATATTCATGCTCGTTTGTGCACTCGTTTCTGAGCTCGTCAAGAGCTCGTTTGTTAGCTCATAAAGAGCTCGTTTGTTAGCTCATAAAGAGCTCGTTTGGACCTAAAAAAATACATAATGCAACCTATATATTCAAATATAAATTAGTTCCAAAGTAATAGAAAATATAAATTAAGTATAATACTATAGTCATCCAAATGCAAATAATAAAATTACAGTCATCCCAATACAAAAAAAAAAATTACAGTCATCCAAGTGCAAATAATAAAATTATAGTCATCCAAATTCAAAATAGCACTTCAGCAAATAACAGTCCTACAGCAGCCTCAATCCAACCTGAGCAAACAGCAGCATTTTTCATCAATTCTTAGTAGTGACATTCTTCCTTGTATAATCCTGTAAAAAAAATATGTCATCAAAGTTGAATTGATCAAAGTTAAAAGTAGTCAATTCGAATAATCTTTAATTAGAAGGTTAACAATTGAAGCAAAAATCTTACTAAAATAATAAAGAAAACTAAGAATTCTAAGTTTCAACCCGCGTAATAATTAATTAGATTAAATATCAATTGCCTAAGTTGTGCAATCCAGTCCATTGATACTTAAGTCATATGATCTCCCTATTTAAATATATATATATATACATCACTATCTTAAACAATTATGAAAATTTCTGGTTTCCATTTAAGTTTATTAATTGCATGACACCATAGTGTTAATCACTATCAAAGATAATGGCCATCCAACCATTACTTACCATGGGAGACATTATTAACAATAATTAATCAACCTTAACCACAAATATCATAGATATATAAGATTGAAAAAATCAAAGTACTATTATATGATAATATATATGCCTTTTTTTTAGTGATCAATTAAAGCAAATATTAAAACACAATACCTTAGGCACACCAGTATATACATCTTCCCCTTGTGGATGGTTAATGCTAACTCCTGGCCTTGGATTCAACTCATTCTTTGCTATATCATCGTACATGAATACTATTATGTTCTCTTCTTTTAATCCACCTTTTCTTAGTAATTGATATGCATGGCACACGTCTGCCTATAAAATCACACACCTAGAAATTCGTATATCAATCTTTAATTATATAATAATTAGATTGCTCGACTATCATAGGATGAACAAGCTGGTCAACACTTGATTAAGTTGTAATGCTAGCTATAAGTTACACTTCAAAGTTTAACCTTTGCTGCTTCTTGAACACTTATGTAGAACCAAAAATCTCTTAAAGAATTATATAAAAAGAAAGCATAATGTGCTTTGTAATCAACTGATGCCTATAATTTCTATAACCTATTGAACCAGCAACAAGAATAGCCCATCTAGTACCAAGTTAATCATCATCAACTCCTGTTGCAGGATCAAATTCCTTAGTAGGTATCAAAATACCAGGCTCCAAAGGGTTCAACCGAGATGCAAGGCCACCTTGTAGAGCTACAAAAGAAAATGTAAACACTAAAAACAAAGTTTTGAAAAAGATTATCAAGAAATTATTAGGTTCCATGTAGATCTAAAGATTGGCTGCCGTTTGCCAGTTTGTAGATCTTCAAGGCACCCTACTAGTCGCTTAATCTAACTGTTGCAGCAAGAGGTAGCGGTCACTCCATCAATGGTCAAGCTATGGCTGATCGTGGTCTTGTTATAGACATGTGCTCTACTGCAGAGAATCATTTTGAGATTGAGGTGTGTAGTGGTAGTGGTAATGGGCGATGATAGAGGAGGACGGTTTGGCGGCGATACATGAAGAGATAGGCGGCTAGGGTTTGAAGATAAAAAAAAAATAGAGACGAGAGAAGGGAGAAAAAGGAGGGGGTGGCCAGGGTTTGAAGAGAAAAAAGAAAAAAATAGAGATGATAGAAAGGAGAAGGAAAGGGCGATTAGGGTTGTGAGGATAGATCACTTCCTTTATATATGGAGCAATGTAAATGTTTAGGGTTTGTTAGAGTGTTATTATTTATTAGATATCAAAACTATGTAGTTTTGATAGAATACTACATAGTTTTATTTAATATTGAATACATTTATTCATAAATTAATTTAAGAATTATAATTAAAATTATATTATTTTACAATTAATAAATATTTTTTATTTTTTTAATAATTTAAATTTTATTTATTTAATACTAAATTAGTATTTAACACTAAATTGGTATTTACACAATTTAATATATGATAATATTAATTTTTTTTCTAATAATATTAAATTTTGTTTTCTAATATATTTAATGGATATTATTTTTTTTATAATGTTTATGTTTAATTAACATTATTTTAGTATTTTATAATATTTAGCTAATATTACTGTCAATTAATGTTTTATTATTTTATTATATTGAATACTAAATTAACAATATATTTACTACAAAGGTTCATTTTTGCCCCTAAGATTTTTACCGAGCCTTAGTAACTTCATATAAATCTTGAATTTAGTCTCTGCACTTTTCATATATGTTAGGCCTATATAGTTAACTACTAAATATTTCATATTTAATATGTAATGCATTTAACCAAATTAAGATGTTATATTAAAATTATAAATTTGAAACAATATTGCTATAAATCGAAAATGTTTAATATTTTCATACAAATATTTAATATCACATAAGTAGTACTACCTAGAATGCCACATCAGCACCTCCACACTTAATTTTATTTAAAATCAATTTTGAACTATATTTGCAATAGATTTGTTAAATTTTTAAAATTTTGCTTGTAAAAATTGCAACAAGTCAAAGAGGTTTAGATCTTTTAGAACAATAGGCCTAAATTTTATAAATAAAAAAGGTTAATATTTGAAATATTTATCATACATTCAATATTTGGGTGTGATATTTTAAATATAACATAGCAACATTTTTTCCAATTTTATACTCATAAAATTTAAATTATATACTAAATAAGGAATTGAGAATTAAAAAAATTATTGTTGTAAAGTTATTTCTATATGAATTAAGTGACTCATCTACCGATCAGATCTAAATTAATTATTATTATCTTAGGTTGAATTTCAAACAATGTTTAAAAAATAAATTTTGGATGGATTTCATGGATAGAACTCATCATAATTAGGATAATAAAACTTGAATCCTGAGTAGTGAATATAATCTCTGAAAGACTTCAACACTTAATGCGTTACCAATTTATGTTGTATTTTTAAAAAAATTCTTATTTTGTGGTGGAATGAATAAAAATTAGCAATTTGTGGTGATTTTTGCTGAGGTGGCATGACCGGGCCATGAACTCGAGCCAAGGAATTTAGAGAACAATAAGGGTGAAAACCAAGTTGTTGAAGGTTCCTATGATCGGAAACCTCAGCATAGAAGGTAGTGGCTTTGATATTGACTTGCTGGTAAGTGGAAACCATTTATTTATCAGGATGACAGTGAAGGAGAAAGCTACGATGGTGAACAATATTAATGGTAATAACAAAGCGGAAGTGCTTCCATGTTGCTGTAGCAATGCAAGAAAACTCATCATTTTCTTTTTCTCTATTGATTTTGGTGCTTCACTTCTTGGATGCTGAAGTATGAACTATATAAGATAAAATGTGAGATTCTTACCAAGTTGGATGTCTTACACTTAATAGTAAAATTTAGAGACACGTGTTTTACTTTTAGTCAAGTGTAAGATACTTATATGATGTGGTACAAATCTTACTGTACGGTGTAATACGTCTGATATAGGCAATAATCTCTTTTGCCTGTGGCTTATAGATAGAGTGGGCTAAATGATATAAAATTTGTTGTGGTAAATTTATTAATTTTTTTCTGAAAATATTTTATAATGGAAAGTTTCATATTTGATCAAATTATTTACAAAATGAGAATTGATCTCATATCCCAATAGAAGAATGCTCTTAATTATAAAAAAAAATCAAAATATTACCTTAAATTATTAAACATAGGACATATATTTTAGATATTTTATAATTAATTCTTAAAAATATGTAAGTTATACATACATGTTTTTTTGGTTACAAAATTTAACGATCAAATTTGATATATTTTAAATATTTATGTATTATATTTTATGAATTTATTATAATTAAATAAATTTTCTTTATGTTCGTTTATTATTTTTTATGAACTTGTTGTAAGTCTTAAACATTATTATATATGTTGCTATGTTTTACATAATCAGCGTTTCTATGCATCTGAAGTTTTCACACCACACCAAAAAATATGTGGTGATAATATTATATTAAGCTTTGAGGATAGGCCAAATCCACATTATGTGGTGATAATTAAGCCTTAAGGATAGGCCAAATCCCCATATGTGGTGATAATTAAGCTTTAAGTATAGACCAAATCCCCGTTATGGGGTCTTTTTAACAAATTACAAAGGAAAAAGGGGCAAGAGGTGGGGTGGGATAGCCTATTTATAGGCAATCATGCATGGCCTTCTTTCCTTGCTTGGCGACCAAATTTACTTCGCCACCAAGTAATTTTTTTTAAATTATTATCATTATAAGGCATCTGATGAAACCCACTTGTAATAGTATATTATGAGATATTAACAACTAATACTGTAAAATATTTTTAATTATTTATATGTGGGCCATAGTTATTACCGTTATCTTATTGTCCATTTCTTGCCTAACATAATCACACTAGAGATTCTTATAAAAACTTGAAACTGAATTATTAAAAAAATTACATAAACTAAGTGAAATAATTATAGAAACATTAATATCAATAAGAGTATGGAGTTACAACAGCAAAAAGAGGAAATTTTCTGTGAATGGTGAGACCAATGCTTTCAGGAACAGTATCTAAATCCTCTCCAGCTCCTTCATCTACTCCATGCAATGACCAATCAAACTTGTGCAATATATTTGCTAATGCAAGCTCAACTGTGCTCATTGCAAACTCGATGGCTGGACAAATCCTCTTGCCTGATCCAAATGGTATCAATGAGAAGTCATGTCCTCTGAAATCAACTGAACTATTCAAGAACCTCTCTGGCATAAATTTTTCAGCTTGATCCCATGATTCATGGTCTCTTCCTATTGCAAAAGCATTGATGATCACTTGAGTTCCTGCTTTAATGTTGAACCCTTTTAATGTTACATCATGACTTGGTACTCGAGGAAGTAGGAGTGGCAGTGGAGGGTGCAAGCGTAGTGTTTCCTTGATCACTGCCTTCAAGTACTGCATGTGCTTCAATTCAGTTTCTGTTGTAAATGAACTGTTTTGAGCAACTTCTCTCAATTCATATTGCAGTTTCTTCATGGGCTCAGAGTGCCTTAGGAGTTCTGTCATAACCCATTCCAAGACTGTGTATGTGGTGTCTGTTCCTGCTCCAAATACATCCTATACCCAAAACAAAGGGTAACAAGTTTAGTTAATGTTAGAGTTTGCAACGCAAATTCTGTTTGGTTTGACTCAAATTATGTTAGGAAACAGTACAGAAAATAATAGGCTTTCAAGGAGGATTCACTGTCTTTAAGAAATATTATGATTTGCTTCAAGGTTTAATGGCAAAATTCGTTCTGGATAATCAAAGTGATAAGTGTATTTAGACAATAAATATCTAAATACATTCAAAAACAAATTAAGCAACATTTAATTTTTTAAAATGTTGATTAATTATTTAAATCCCAAGAATAAAGAAAGGAATTGTTTTGTTTATAGCCGAGAGAAGAATAAAAGGTACACTATCTTATATATTGAACAAGTATATATGATACTTTAGAAATTCATTTATGAAGAGGTATGACTGATAGTAAATGATATATAATTAAACAACAGTTAATTTGTTTAAAATATAAATAACAATTTACTAACAATAGTTAATTAAACATATCACTAACTATTCTAACAATTTAATTGTCATGTAGGCACATATATATGTGTACATATACTTTCTCTGTTCCTAAATAATTGTCGTCTTAGAAGTCTAATTTTGTTCCTAAATAATTGTCGTTTTAAGTTACCAATGCATATTAACTACTTTTTTTTCCTATTTCATTCTTATTTAATATAGGAGAATTAATTGAATAGATATATACTTATTTTGGAACTCTATATAAAGCTAATAATTATTATAAGGATAGTGTAGTATTTTATACATATATTAAATACATTCCTTAATTTATGTAAAAAAATCTTAAACGACAATTATTTAAGAATAGATGGAGTATAATATAAAGTTATATGTTAGGCCTACACATCGCAATCACGATGAATTATCAAAATAGCCTTCTTCAATTGAAATACCTCTTGTATCATGGGGAAAAAAGAAAGCTGAAATCATAAATTTAAAAAAAAAAATTGTCATATATCAGTAATGTATTGTTATCCATATATATTGTATTGAGTTAGAATTTAGTATGTTTATGTTATCTTCTTAAATATTCTCAGCATTTAGTTTTTGACAGCAGTAAATTTTCTTTTTTTGTCTATAATTTTTTTAATTTAAATATTTTTACATAAATTTTGCTCCCTCCATTCTTTTCTAATTGTCTTTTAAGGTTTTATCACAAAGATTAAGAATTCTATTTAATAGATATAATTAGGGGTGTTCAAAAACCGAACCGGCCGAGTGTGCCGAACCGGACTGAGCCGAAGTGAAGAAGCACCTCGGTCTCCGACAGAGAGGAGAAGGCGATTTGGTCCATGGAAGTTGGGAAGAGGCGGGTTCTTACTTGTTTGAAAAACCCTCATGATAAAAATACTAGACAGAAATTGTTGACACTTCAACCTATAAACATGGTGGAAGCTGAAAGCAAAGAAACCCTAGGTCCTCTAGGAACTTGGAAATTTGATCAAAAGGCAATTAGAAAGTTTCTTGCACATATGATAATTGTAGATGAGTTACCTTTTAAATTTGTGCAAAAGGAGGGGTTTAAGAAATTCTTATGTCTTGCATGTCCTAGGTTCAAATTACCTTCTGGAACTACTTTGGTAAGGGACTACTTTGAATTGTACATGAATGAGAAGCAGTTTTTAAAGCTTTTCTTTAGAAATCATTGTCAAAGAGTGAGCATTACCATTGATGCTTGGACATCTATTCAACGAATCAATTACATGTGCATAACTACTCACTTTATAGATGATCAGTGAAAGCTTCATAAAAAAATTATCTCATTTGTGCCTATTACATCTCACAAAGGTGAGTACATTGCACATGCATTAGGCAATTATTTGCTTGAGTGGGAGATTAGAAACATATTCACTATAACAATAGATAATGCCTTAAGTAATGATACAACCATGGATATTTAAAAAAGAAAGTCTTGGTTGGGGTGTTAGTGCTGTTAGATGTAAATACATGCACATTAGGTGCATTGCTCACATATTGAACCTCATTGTGCAAGATGGGTTGAAAGATGTTAGTGAGGCTGTAAAAAGGGTTAGAGAATGTGTTAGATATGTCAGAAAATTCACCAGCAAGACTTAGGAAATTTAAAGAATTGGCTTTGTTAGTTGGTATTGAGTCTAAAGCATGTATGTCTCTTGATGTTCCAACAAGGTGGAATTCCACTTATTTGATGCTAAAAACTGCTTGTGTTTTTGAAAAAGCTTTTGACAAGTTTGATGAACAAGATTCATCATTCAGATATGATTTAAAGGATTTTATGCCTGATTACTTTGACTGGTTGTCTGTTAACAAATTGGTTGATTTCCTGAAACACTTTTATGAAATTACTTTGAGAGTTTCTGCTTCTCATAATGTGACATCCAATACATTGTTTTGTGAAATCTCTGAATTATACTGGATATTGAATGAGTGGAAGCTTTCTAGTGACTTGAATGTCAGAACAATGGGCCTGGATATGATACAGAAGTTCAAAAAATATTGGGGTGACCCTGCTAAGATGAATAATCTAATCTTTATATCTTATATTTGGGATCCTTGATACGAACTTAAGTACGTGTCATATACTCTTGGTCAAAAGTATGGACCTGTTGTTGGTGAAAGCTTGTCTCAATCTGTGAGAAACTCCATCTCTGAATTGTTTGCTGATTATATGGCTTGTTATGGTAAAAGTGATTATGCTTCTCAAAAATCTGCTTCTCAATCTTTTGTTTCTGCTTCTACAACTTTTGTGAAACATGTTTCTGTGTTGAAAGCAAGATTTAAGCAACATCAATTTGAATGTGGAATAGCTGGAAGCAAAAAGTCTAATCTTGATTTATACCTGACTGAGTCTCTGTTAGAAGAATAGGGGGAATTAGATATTCTAAAATGGTGGAAATTAAATTCTAAAAGGTTGCCTATACTCTATGGAATCGCTCGGGATATTTTAGTGGTTCCTATCTCAACTGTTGCTTTAAAATCTATTTTTAGCACTAGTGGTAGAGTGCTTGATGCCTTTAGGAGTTCATTAACTCCTAAGATTATGGAAGCTTTAATTTGTTCTCAATATTGGCATAGAGTTAGTAAAGATGATATTTCAGTTGAGGAGGAACTAGATGAACTTGAACCTGTTGAAAATGGTAAGTATTTAATTTGTTAAACTAATTTTGTATTTGTTTATTGTTTATTGATACTCGATTATGCACTTATTATACTTTTTATACATTTTCATATCTTCCACCTGTGGGTGTTGGTCCATCAACAACACCCACATCAGGTGTCATCTGATCTAACTCTATTGGCAGTCCCATTAGTTCTATATGAACATACTGGTAGTAAATTCATTTAATCCCCATTTCTTATTTTTTTTATTCATCTGATTTATTTTAATTCTTATTTCAAGCTTTGATGATGCTATCTTCCAATATGAGTCGAACAATGAGGGGTTTCATTATCTTGGGAGGAATTCTAATACAACCAGAAAAAGTTGCTACATTATCTTAGAAAGCATGCTAATGTAGCCAGAAATGTCGCACTTGGAATTTTTGAGCTTCTCTTCTCTTGCATTATGCATTCCTTGCTTGCCTTGCTTGCTTGTCTTGGTTATTGCTTTTGTAACATCCCTATTTTCATCCATAATTACTATTATATGAACATATGCATTTTAAACCATTCCATTTGACTATGTGTATTTTTCATGAATTGAATCTAGTTGACTTGTTTACATGAGTAACCTTAGGGACTAAATTGAGCTTTAGCATAGAAGGAGGATTAATTTGAA
>CATIWM010098595.1:0-24833 GCA_949671775.1 Mallotus repandus | reverse complement strand
TGTTTGATATTACCTTAATGATATTTTCATTACTGTGTTTCTAGTTACAAAAAGTAATATCATTTTAACTTTCTTTAAAATCATGATGAAATTTCTTATATTATCCGATTGTTGTAATACATATTTTACTATTCATAAATACGTATATTACTATTCATAAATAGTATTTTTACATATATACATATTTTCAATATTAAAAAAATTCTTAATCTTCAATTATAACGTATGAATAAGACTAAACATTTAAAAGATATTAGTTTAAATTCTTTTTTCCAAATATAATAATATTTA
The DNA here is from genome assembly GCA_949671775.1 of Mallotus repandus. NCBI lineage: Eukaryota > Viridiplantae > Streptophyta > Magnoliopsida > Malpighiales > Euphorbiaceae > Mallotus > Mallotus repandus. The sequence goes on along the minus strand of CATIWM010098595.1, from coordinate 24,542 downwards.
TAATATATTTAAACTAAATTAAATAGTTTGTTAATGGTTGGTGTTTTAATGTCCATCTCGGGCTATGTGAGATGAGATGTGACATAATTTACTTGTGGGGAGCGAGCAAGTGGAGAGACACTTAAGTTTATTAATGAGCATATACATAAGACATAAAATGCAATCATTTGACGTGGGATGTGTTTAAGACTTTGGTCAGTTATAACACTATAATAGCATTATTGCATTGATGCACGACCTTGGAAGATAGCCTACGCGCTTGACAAAAGCCATACGAAATCTTTAAGTAAAATGAAGGGACAGTTGGTGAAATTAATATCAGGATTGCTTGTTAGTGCAAATAGGCCAACCATGGTGGGATAAATAATATGTTAAATGAGGGGCCATAAGTGCCAATCATGAGATAAAATAGCAATGTTGGATGCGGAGCCCCAAAATTTAGATGCGATATTTATGATTTCACATTGAAGTGCTCAAGTGGGCTAATACACATAATGCAGATAAGGGTTGTAATAGAACCCATTGAGTAAAATTGAATAAGGCAGAATCGGAAATATTATTAGTCTTATGAGACTATTAAAAGTGGCGAGACTCAACAATTAGAAAATTGTGGGGAGGTCTTGGGCTTATAAACATGGGCGATGCACACCCTATAGACTAGTTTTTAGGGAGAGTATAATGGTCTTGTAACAAATAGTATGAAAATTTTGAGATATACTTTTTGATTGATGAATTATAGAAGGTATCATGCGGTGGCACGAGTATATGTGTAACTCTACATGATGTGGGCATGAGAAGCCAGTGAGAGATATTATTGTGGCTCAAGGGCCAGTGAGGCATTGAGCATGAATAATGCTTGAGAAGCCAATACAATGAAATTTTCATGAGTTTTACGATTCAATGTAGTGGCATGAATAAGCCAAATATTATGATTGATAGTGGTTGCGGTAACCACTTTTGTGATGGTGTACGTAGATGCGGTAACCACTCTTGTGATCGCGTGAGAGTGTGTGTGAAAAATAAAGAGAGAGGAAAAATGAAAGTTAAAAAAAAAGTAAAGCAAAATGAATAAGAGAGAATTGGAAAAGAGAATTAAAAAAGAAAAAGAGTGAAAAAAAATATAAATGAAAGGGAGAGAAAACATGTTGTGAGTGAAAGAGTTGTATTCGAAAGAAAAGATGCATTTTATTGAGGTTGCGGTAGCCTTGTGTGTTTTAGAAGATTTTCCAATAGAGCTTGAGGCAATCTTCGAGATGACATATTTGTGTACTCCAAAAAAAAAGGGGTTGCCAATAGAGCTTGAGGCAACCTTGAAGATAATATATATAGATGTTCTGTGCAGGTAACAGTGAGTACCGATAAAGCTAAAATTATGGAATCAATAAAGGGATGGAATGCATGAGGGATAAATAAAGTGCAATAATACTGAGGCTAGAGACACTTACAAAAACATAGTGGTGAATGTGTCAGATGACTTACAACAACCTTTAAGAAGCAAGGAAGGGGATTTAGTGAATCAACTTACTTGTGGATGGGGGGTGTGGCTTCTTAGAAATGAATTTGACACCTTTACTTGAAGCAAAGGCATAAATAATTTAATCTAAAATCATGAACTCTCACTCCTACTAAAATGGGTGGAGATGTTGCTTCCAAATGATCCACCGGACTCGGACATAGCTTAATACACTTTAGAAGATCATTCTAGAGAAGAATTCTCTTAAATGTTACTTTTACAAGTGGGACAAGCACAATGAAGGTACAAGCATACTTCTGTATGTGAACAACAAAAGTACCTGACGGTTCAAGTGTAGCAACAAGTAATCAAAGAAGAAGGTGATAGAGCACAACAAGATGTTATTTAGTGAAGATCCCATCCTTATAACAACAGATGTGAGAATTCAAGAAGGTGCAAAGCAACAAAATATGAGTGCCTAAGTGCAGTGAACAATAACAATTTTACATAAACACATGGTAATGTGTTAGTAATATGATGCTCTTTTACAATTCCTTTACACAATGATAATCTATGGTATTATTTATTTATTTATTTGATGCACATATATATATTTACAAAATTGTGGATTTATATAACATTGAATTTTATTAAAAGTGTTAAAGAACCATGAGAATTATTTTCAATATATACTGTTGTTACTTCTTTGTTTTGTCTTGCGAGGTACAATTTACACTCAAGACAGGAATAAAGCAACGAAAGCAAGAGAAGCATTATTGAGAGAAAGTAGAGGCAATGACAAAAGAGAAAACATGCAAATATTAAAGTGGAGAGCCAATAATTTGTAGGGACAAGAGTGAGAAGGAGTCAAGAGTTGGCACAATTTTAGAGTATAAACCGACGGTACAAGTTGATAGAGACAAGATAGAAGAATCAACAGAACACCCTAAGGACAAGAATCACGAACACCTATTCCCATATGATGAGGGCGTCAATCACTCGAGTAGGGGAGAATGTAATGGGGCGACTAAAGGAGCCTTAGGGCCAATGCACCCTTAGAGTCTTTAACCAATATTAAGGGCATGGATGAACAAGAAAAGTATAATATGGCTGAGCGAGGATGTACAAGAAGGAAAAAGTATATTGAAGGGTACTTTGGTAAATATGAATAAATATTATATATTTGTATTTATGAAGGTGTGATGGGTGGAACGTTATGATGTCTCCTCCTAGTAACCTTTAAGGTGCTACTCATGCTCTTTAGGAGGTACCTTTGGTGTAAGATCTCCACCTTCCCCGAGGCTTGTGTGCATGGTTTGACGACACAACCTTAAGTGAGCTCCCTAGTTGAAAGACTAGGTGACGGGCATTGAGTTTAGGAAAGAGTAATTTGGTGTCTCCATAGAGAAGGAGCTCTATGGACACTACAAGGCCGAGGAGCTCGTAGTGCGTGTTTTTCTGGGCCCGAGGTTCATATATAGCTTGCGCTATGTGCTAGCATATAGGGGAATTACAAGGCATAAGTGGGATTCAGATATATATTGTAAGATAAATATGGGATTTGGTAATGTGTGTTAACGGTGAGGAGAATACAAGGCTTGAGATTTGAGTGATGCTCGAATATGCATGCGGACTACAAGATGAGCATGAGCCTTAGAACATATGTGGGAAAGTAGGGAACAAGGATAGTAGTGAACATGTAAGATTGGTTAGGATGGCCAACACTCGATAATAGATGGTGGACACTTAGTATTAATATCAGAGGTAGGTTTATGAGGCATGGCTGGCATAAATATGGGGGAGTTTAGGCACCACACGAGTTGAATGTCAAGGCTAAAATAAGGACCCATGACATAATGGTGACGGAAAGCCAAGCTCACCAACAGACATATTTTAAATTTTAAGAAAAGCAACATTGAAGACATATTTAATGGCTCCAACAACCATATTTTTGAAGTTTAAGTCATATATATGTGCTCTAGAGTTGTGATAAATAAGAATATACATTATATTACTCTTTTATTATCAAAAACTCTCTAAGCATTCATTAAGCTTCATTTTTCTTTCTATCAATATTCATTGTATTGATTAAATCTTGTGAGAGTTCGTTATGTGATAGAAATAGGATTTCATCTTCATCTAATTCTTGGGATATATTAGAAGGGAAGTGAGATATATTTCTAAGTGGAAGTGGTTTAAGTGTTTAGCCATTAAAACACTTGGGATTTGGTTTAAGAGTGAGCCTAGAAACTCTTGTTTGTAAAGTTGAAAGAGTGAGCCCTGAACTCTTGTGTATTTTGAATCTTGTGAATAAGATTATAGGTGATTGAAAATCCTAACTTGGGGATATGTTAGGTGGAGATGTAGGATTGTTGTTGAATATGAACTCCTTAAATCTTTGTGTTCATCATTCTTCCTTCTCTAATCTTTTTCAATTTTTGTTTATTCCTTAAATTCGTTTTTATTTTTATAAAATCCTTCCTTTCCCTCTAAGGCATTTTCAGAATGCTTTAAGAAGAAATCCATCTTGCACAACCTTATGGTATTATTAATAAGAAAGCACTTGAGAAGGTATACTTGTTGAAGAAAGTCTTATATGGATTAAAACAGGCTCTAAGGGCCTGGTACGCAAGAATCAATAATTATTTACTAAATTTAGGATTCTTAAAGAGCTGCAATGAAGCGACATTTAATATGACACATGCAGATCAAGAATTTTTATTATATCCATTTATATTGATGATATATTGGTTACTAAAAGCAACTCTAAAGTAGTCAAGGAGTTTATGCTATAAATGAAGGAGGTATTTGAAATAAATGACTTAGGAAAATGACTTATTTTCTGGGAATGGAAGTTCAGTAATGGTAGCAGGGGACATTGAACTCATAAAAGAAATATGCTGGTGAAATATAAAAAAAGTTTAGCCTCTCAAAATGCAAATTTATGAGCACACCAGTAGTTCAAGGAGACAACCTGAAGAAGGAAGATGATTCACAACCATTTGATGCTATTATGTATAGAAATTTAATTAGAAGGTTGATATTCCTATATTCGCCAAGACCTGATATTATGTACATAACTAGTGTGTTGTTAAGGTTCATGAATGATCTAACTAAAATGCACTTTTAAGCAGCAGAAAGAGCTTTGAGATATATCCAAGGCACTTTTGATTTTGGTATATTTTACAAGAGGAGAACTGTAATAAAGCTCTTATTTTCACAAATAATGATTTGGCCTATTCAATTGAAGATATGAAAAGCACAATAAGGTATTGTTTCACTCTTGGTTCAGGTATTATATACTAGAGTTCAAGAAAGCAAAACACAGTTGCTCAATTAACTGCAAAAGCTGAATACATAGTTATTTTTGTTTCTATCAATCAAGCCCTATGGATAAGAAAGATTTGAAAGAATTGAAGCTTAAATAGAAAAAAGCTACTAAAATTATATGTGACAACCAATCAACCATTACTATTATTAAAAATCCTCTTTTCCATGGAAAAACAAAGCATATTAGAGTCAAGTATTGTGCCATTAGGGAGGCTGAAAAGGAAGGAGATGTTTAATTGCTTCACTATAGAACTAATAATTAATTGGTAGACATATTTATTAAGGCATTGCAGAAGGGAAGATTTGAAATGCTTAGAGACAAACTTGGAGTTAGTAATAACATCTGCCTTAATAAGGAGTATTATTGACTGTTGTAACTAAACTTTAATGTAACATGCTGGTATTTTAGTTCTTTAATAATTTGCTTTAATATTTTATAGGGTAAATTGTTATTTGGCCTATGTGTTTTGGCTTAATACACTATTTCATCCCTAACATTTGAAAAAATACTTATTCATCCTTGACATTTGCAACAGTTAACACTTATTAGTCCTTTGTCAAGGATGAAATAGTGCATGAATTTGCAAATGACAAGGATGAATAAATATTTTTTTCAAATGTCAGGGATGAAATAGTGCACGAATTTACAAATGTTAGGGATGAAATAGTGTATTATACCAAAACACAGGTGTAAATAGTAATTTACCCTATTTTATATTTAGTAATGATTATAATATGAGTGAACTGGTCTATAATTGTGTAAAAGATTTATAGAAGTTAGAATTGTGGTGGAGCTTAAAGTTTGGCAAACAAACTTCCTTAATTTATAGGAAGTTAGTAACTAGCTATTTGTTTCTTTTGTTGTATATATACATATGAAAAAACTAATGCAACTAGAACCTTTTCTAGCTCTAAACTTATTTTTTTCCTCTCCAAACTATGTCCTAAAATCCAATAGCATGTGCATGAAAACCACACCAGTAATAAAAGTTGGGTAATCGCTCATACCTTAAGTAAATCCATTGATGAACTCTTTCACATTTCTAATAAAATAGCCACATTCTAAAGGTTCTGATAGTAATCCTAACTTTGGTAAATTTTTCCAATGAATTCATGTCATCTCATTAATTTCCTTTACAACACCAATATGTTCCCCGAGCTTAAAGATGGAATCTATATCCCTTTTTATTCAATTGTACATTACGTTGTCGAACCCAAAAACCTTTTTAGATGGTGGCACATCATCATGTAACTCATCTAGGATAATCAGTTATCGATCATAATGCTAGGGCCCCTCTTTTAGTACATGAGCTTTATCCCATTTTGCTTGAAACTCACACATAAATAGATTATTCTTCACTTCTTGCAATTTAAATCCTTCTGAGAGTTTTTAAGCGCCTTGAAAGACCCCAGAGATAGTCTTGAGATTGAACAGTTTACTAAAAAGGAGACGACCAACCATAAATCTATCCCAAAGAAAAGTAGGGGTATAACCAAGTCTAGCTGAGCTGAGTTTTGGCTAGCTCAAACTTGATTCATTTATAATCGAGCCAAGCTTGCTATGCCACTTAGCATTCAATAGCTATTCGCGAGCTTAAATGAGGCTAAAGAAAATTTAAAAAATGCAAACTATAAATTAAAATTAAACATTAAAAATTAAAAATAAATTATTTACTAAATAAATTATAATATATTTAATAATAATTTTGATTTTATTCTAATAATATATTTTCTAAAATATTTATTACAATAAGAATTCACATATTATACATTTAAAATTAAATTATTAAAAATAAATTATGAGTTAGCTCGCGAGCTTCTATTCGAGTTTGTTGGTAGCTTCACGAACCGAATTTTGTATAGTTTGAGTTCGGCTCGTTTATTAAACGAACTTCAATATACGAGTTTGAATGAGTTTTTATTAAGTCAAATACTGAGCTGCTCACAAGCAGCATGACTCGTTTATAGCTCTAATGAGAAGTACCCTCAGGATCACCACCATCACAAAAATCAACCTCGACTTTTTCATCCTTAGTCAAGGTGAGTTTATCAAATAATCGTTCTAGATCTTGAGCCATAAAAGGAAAAATGAGAAAAGAAGAAAAGAGGAGAGAAGAAAGAAAACTGAGGAAGAAAATTTTTGAATAAAAATTTAAAATTTTCAAGAAGAAAAGAAAAACCTAACCCTAGTTCACAAACGAACCAAGTAGAGTGGAAACTCCACATGGATGTTATTATACTTTTATTATATATAATTATTTTAGAATATTAAAATAAAAAATGACATTCATGATTATATATAATTGGTAGTACTATTTATATAATTATCAACGTAAAATTATTTTATTTGAATATTTTCTAAGTTAATTTTTAATTTTTCAAATTATCCTTAATTTATTAATATTATTCAATTGAAAAAACTATAAAATAAAAATATTATTAATTAATTAAGTAGTTTTAATAAAATAAAAATTATAATTTAATCATGTAGTTTTCAAAAAAAAAATTAAAAAATCAGCTCCTTGATTTATATAGTCATAATTTCAATTAATATTTTTTTAATTTGAGCATTTTAAATAAAATTTTTAAGTATTTAGCATTAAAGGTACTACGATTTTCAAAATTTTAATTACAAATTGTACCATACTAAACTGTTTTAAAGGACTTGAAACTTGATACTAAATTGTTATGCCAAATTGAAGATAAAATTTTAAAATTTGATGGAGTTTTATAAAAAGTAAATGATTTCATTTATTATAACTTTAACCATTTTTCAATTATATTCTCAATTAAATTTTTTTATGAATTTTTGTTGACTATTTTTATGATCAATCTTTAAGTTTTGACTTTAATAAGCAATTTGATTGATCTAATTAAGTTTGTTAAGTGTTTGTAGATTTAGCCATTGTTTGAGAATGTACAAGGTATTTGAGAGGCTATTTGATGTACTCCTAAGTCATTTGAAGCATGAACAACAAATATCATGGACCAAATAGGGGCTATCCTACATCAAATTTAGGCTATTTCAAGCCACTTAGTGTGCCTCATGAGCAGTAGTTAAGACCGGGAGCCAAGCTCACGAGCTAAAGACTAAAGAAGGGCTTGCACTGTAAAAAAATCTATGCTACTCACGACCGTGGCGCCATCTCGATCATGACCATGTCAATCAGACTATGACGTCAAGCCTCCTTCAAAATCCCAAGAGTCTTGACTACTTATAAGTGCCCATCACGATCATAAGGTGACTGTGACCAAGGCATCCAGGCCATGACTAGTGATCCAAACTGTGAGGCCTTGCTCTCCTTGAAGCCTTGAAGTCTTGAGCCGCTCATGAGCCCTTGTCACAATCATTAGCTGATCATGACACCTTTTCGTCTAGAGTCACACTAGCTACTTCTGGCTCCAACAACTATATTTTCCATCCTTCACGATCATGACCTTGCCCTCACAACCGTGAGCAACTCATTTCCTACAAAAAGCTAAAATACATTAAATGAAGTTTGGTGAAGATTAAAGACAAAGTTAATGCACTCCAATAGCTAAAAATTAATCTCCAACTATAAAACAAGAGCTGGAGGTGCATTTAAGAGTTACACACCTTGTTAGTTGAAAAATTTATCTCTTAGAAAGCATTGTGCGTTAATTTCTCTCCTACTACTTTCTCATTCTTAATTACTCTTTGAGAGTGGGTTGAGTTCTAGCTTAGGATTCTAGTTCTTCTTATTTCTTAAGTTGAAAAAGGGAAGTGAGGAATTAAGTGTAGAAAGGAATTGGTTTAAGTGTTCACCATTGAAAACACTTGGGATTTTGTTTAAGAGTGAGTCTTTGAAAACTCTTGTATAAGGTTTGAGTTTAGCCTTAAAACTCATTGTGTAAAGATCAATCTAAGTGAATAGATTGAAGTGGGTTAAAAATCCAAACTTGGGAGAGTTAGATGGAGACATAGGTTTGTTTGATAAACCGAACTCCTTAAATAATTGTGTCCAATTTCTCTTCATCTCTTATTCTCCTTTCAATTTTTATTAATCATCCTTTAAATTCACAAAAGCTCTATTTTCCACCCCTCTAGAGCACTTACAATTTTGTTATTATACTTTTAAAATTTTTTAATTTTATTTAAAAAATCTAAATGTAATTTCAAAATTTTCTATAAGATTCTTAAAAAATCTCTCACTTATTATTTTTATTTTCTTACAAAAAATTAAGATATAGAATGACTCAACCAATGAGCATATTTGGGGCCGCCAAATTCATTCATAGTATTTGGTTCATTTCTATTAAAAAAATTCATTTAGGCTTCGTTTGTTTGTGAAAAATATTGTTCCGGAAATATTTTCCCTTATTTTCCAATGTTTGGATTATTTAGGGAAAATAAGTCAAAGGAAAATTACTCCAAAATAAGGGAAAATGATTTCCCATTTTAAGGATGGAAAAACATTTTCCAATATCTTTTTCAATGCCTCTCTCCTCATTTATTGTCTTTCCTTTTATTTTCTAATACATTCTCTCCTCATTTGTTATCTATTTTAATGTTGCAACCAAACATAGGAAAATATTTTCTCTGAAAAATATTTTCGAAAGACAAAATATTTTTCGCAAACAAACAGAGCCTTAATTTTTAAATAAATTTTAAAAAGAATTAATTTTCTATTGATTTTATATGTTTGAGTTAAATGAATATTTGATAAAATTCATTTTAAATAAATTATATATTATATTATATTATGAAAATGCCTTAGAGGGGGGTGAATATGGCTAATTAGAATTTTATGAAAGATTACAGATTTGAAGGAAAATTAAAAAGGATTAAGAAATAGTGATTAAGAATGAGAACAAGAAGAAGATCAAAAGGAACGTAAGTGATTTTAGGGAGTTTGGATTCTCAACCAATCCTGCGTCTCCCACCTAACTTATCCCCAAGTTAGGATTTTGAACTCACCCCAATCTTATTACTAAGATTGTTACAACAATGTGTTTTAAGGCTCAACACCAACTTTACATCAACCTGTGTTTTTCTTTGCTCAACACAAATAAATCTTCAATGTGTTTTTCACAAGGGCTCAACACTAACCCAATCTTTAATATGTTTTTCAAAAGGGCTCAACACTAACCCAATGTTGATTGATTCCTCACTACCCAATTCTCAACCCCAAGAAAGAGTAGAAGAAAGAATCCTATCAACTAAACACTCACCCAACCCATAATAGAAGGGTAATCACAAACTCAATAAGAGTTTGTTTACATATAAATATTATACAAAGAATAAATATAAAAGAACAAAATGTCGCTTACTGAATTTAAAAAATAAATTTGCTCAACCAACTTTCTAACTTCATGAATGAAGTTCTAGTTATTCAATTTATAGTTGAAGAGTGAAAAGTAGTTGTTGGAAGCCATTAATTTCATCCCCAACCTCTTTCTTCTTCATTAAATGCATTTTCAGGTTTTGCAGGAATTCAGATGCTCAGGATCGTGACATAGGCTTAGGATTGTGAGCGATAAAAATATGTCCATTGCTTACAAAAGTGACCGTTAAAGACGCTCACGGTCTGTTCGAGATTATAAGCGTAGACCATGAACGTGACAACCTTTTTTCCCTCATTTTGGGTATTAAGCACATCAAGATCATGAGGGAAGCTTGAGATCATAAGGGTACGCTCATGGTCTACTTGGGATTGTAAGTGAACCATGTGCGTAGGCTGACCTTACTTAAACTTGTACGTTTTTCCTCTAAAAGCACTCTTTGCACTTAGTTCATTTCTCATGCTTTGTAGGACATGTGTAGGAGTCTTTGAAGGCTTCAAATATGTTTCAAATGTCCTCAATCATATTCCAAAGCTCAGTCAAAATTTGCTTTTGTTGAGTGTAATTATGTACATAAGCTTATGAACACACTTAAACAAAAAAGCATTAATGATTCAAAATTGATTGTTAAAGTCAAAATAAAGGTTGAATTGAGATTGATCATGACCTTTATCATGCAAAGGCTCAACAATCTCCCCCTTTTTTACTTTAACAATCAATTTTTAAATGATAATTAAAAATCAATAAGTGCATGTGTGAGCATGTGTTTTTATGATACTCCCCCTCAATCATATACTATGGAGTTTTTAAATTTCTCCCCCTCAATATATGCTAAGGTAAGTAAAAGATGTCAAATATCACTCAATCATATTAAGTATTTAGTTTCTCCCTCCTTTTGGCATTCTATTTATAATTTAAACATAATTATTATCATTCAAAATGCCAAGTTTCTCTCCCCCTTTTTCAAAGTAAAAAAGGGGGGAAACTAAAAGAGAAAGATACTAAGTGAGAAACAAGTGAAATAAAATGAAATTAAATGAACAATAAGGATACCAATTGAAAAATAAATGAGCAAAAAATGAAGCCTATTGGTATCCAATGACAAATTAAATGGAGAGTGAATCATGATAAGTGAAACATATGCCAAGTGTATTAATGAATGACAATGGCAATCATGATTCTCAATATGTATTCCAAAGAGATCTTTTAAAGAGTAAGGCATACCAAGTGGAAAATGATGCAAACTGAAAAATAATGAGAAAATTGAATATAAAAAGTATGCAATTTTTTAAAAATATTTTGATCATGCAAAGGGAAAAATTCTCTTTGAACAAATTGATGTGTGCACATCTATTAACAAACTATATAAATTGATTATATTAGTTTAATAATAATTAGTGCAATAGTAGCAAAAATCATTAAACAACTTTTTAAACCCCAACTTAGTTGGTCTAGGTTGGTTAGCATTAAAGTAATCCAAAGGCAACAATTACAAATGTAGTTTTCTATAATATACATTTCCAGTGTGTCCTAAGATCATACAATAAAAGCACCTAACATTGGCAAACGTTTTGGACCTAGATGTAAAAGAATATTTCACATTTGAATATTGCACATTATTCTTATGAGGCACATAATTTCTAAATTATGCATAAAAGTGTTAAGTGCAGTTCCTAAAAGGTTTTTGTGATCTAGGATGCAAGTGTAAACACAATCATAAGTGCATGCATGATATTGAGAAGAAGCACGCTTAGAAATGTTCCTTTTTGTATACATATATGCATGCTTAGGTTGAGGTCTTTTGGCTTGAGCCATAAACCTTTGAGCCTTAGGGGGATATGCCTTTTGAGGCATGATATTAACTTTTGGTGACTTAAACTTTATAGCTTTTGAAGCTTGAGCCTTGTTGCCAACATTTGGAGGTGAAGAAAAAGAATCTTTGGCTTTAACAAATATAGTATGAGATAATGATGAGGAAGAAGCTCCATTTGAGTAACCTAAACCATGTGTGTTACCATGAAATCTTTGAGACTTTAAGAGATTATTTAAAGTCTTTTTTCCTTTCTTAAATTTTGAAATAAAGTTCAAATCTAAAATTTCTTTTGAAAGTTTTCTATTTTCATCCTTTGTCTTTTCATATTCATATTTCAAGGATGAGTTTTCTTTTAAATTACTAGTTAATCTTTTATTATAAATTAAAATTTTAGAAAATTCATTTTTTAAACTTTTAAACTCTTTAGACATTTTGGATAATTTCAATTTATAAAGTTTTTTCTTTAAAGGAAAATTTTTACATTTTTAAACTAACTTGCTAATAAAACTCTCATAATCATCATCATTCACTATTTTCACAAGCATCATAATTATCACAAAAAGAATGAGAATGAGAAGTAGATAGTACCTCACGGTTGTCCTTAAGTGTCATGAAACAAAGGTTGGTAGGTTTTTGTTGCTCCTTCTCCATCTTCAATTCGTAAGAGTCATCCCAAGTAGCTTTGAAAGCTTTTCTCCTTTCTTTTTTTCCTTTGCCTTTATGCTTGAGCCTTGGACATTCACTTCTAAGATGACCGAGCTTCTTATATTTATAGCATGAGACTTCTTTATTCTTTAAGGAAGGACTCCTCTTGGACTCTTTATGCTTGCTCAAGTTTTTCTTCTTTAGGTACTCTATGAAGTATCTTGTGAAAGATGCAATCTCCTCATCATCTTCACTTGACTTCCTCTTTGGAGCAGTGCTTGCCCAACTTTCTCAAAGTGGTCAAGAGAGCATTCAATCGATTTTTCATATTGGTGATGCTCTCACGAGACTTCATCTTGAACATCTCATATTCAAACATGTGGAGTTGGACCTTTTTGGATCTCACTTGGATATTTCCTTCATAGTAATTTTCTAAGGTCTCCCATAACTCCTTGGCCGATATACAATGTTGAAGCTTGCCTCCTTCTTCTCTTGACATTGAAGAAATAAGAACCAATATAGCCCTTTTATTTTTATGGTTTTCCTCTTTTCCTTCTTGAGACCACTCCTTTCTCTCCTTTAGAACTTGAATACCATTAATTATCATCATTGGAGGATTCCACCCATCTAAGATTATATCCCATAATCTAATGGAATTACTATCAAGATAGAACTCCATTCTATTCTTCCAATTTGGGTAATCACTTCCATCAAAAAATGGTCTAAATGTTTGGAAAGAAAAAGATTCACTCCCTATGATCTTGAATTCTAGCAATTAAGTACCTAGAACCCAAGCTTTGATACCAAAGGAAAATAGCCTAGAGGGGGGTGAATATGGCTAATTATAATTTTATGAAAAACTGCAGGCTTGAAGGAAAATTAAAAAGGATTGAGAAATAGAGATTAAGAATGAGAACAAGAAGAAAATCAAAAGGAACACAAGTGATTTTATTAAGGTGGGAGACGTAGGATTGGTTGAGATCACTTGTGTTCCTTTTGATTTTCTTCTTAGGGATATGTTAGGTGGGAGACGTAGGATTGGCTGAGATCACTTGTGTTCCTTTTGATTTCCTTTTGATCTCAACCAATCCTACGTCTCTCACCTAACTTGGGGATATGTTAGGTGGGAGACGTAGGATTGGTTAAGTTCAGATTCTCAACCAATCCTACGTCTCCCACCTAACATATCCCCAAGTTAGGATTTTGAACTCACCCTAATCTTATTACTAAGATTGTTACAATAATGTGTTTTAAGGCTCAACACTAACCTTACATCAACTTATGTTTTTCTTGGCTTAACACAAACCAATCTTCAATGTGTTTTTCACAAGGGCTCAACACTAACCCAATGTTGATTAATTCCTCACTACCCACTTCTCAACCCTAATAAAGAGTAGAAGAAAGAATCCTATCAACTAAAAACACACTTAACTCTCAATAGAAGGGTAATCATAAACTCAACAAGAGTTTGTTTACATACAGCTCAACCAACTCTCTAACTTCATGAATGAAGTTCTAGGACTTCAATTTATAGTTAGAGAGTGAAAAATAGTTGTTGGAAGCCATAATTTCGTTCCCAACCTCTTTCTTCTTCATTAAATGCATTTTCAGCTTTTACAGGAATTCAGACGCTCAGGATCATGAGCATAGGCTCAAGATCGTGAGTGTTGAAAAATATGACCGTTGTTTGCAAAAATGACAGTTAGAGATGCTCAGTCTGCTCGAGATTTTGAGTGTGGCAGCCTTCTTTCTCTCATTTTGGACGTAAAGCACATCGGGATCGTGAGGGAGGCTTAGTATTGTGAGGGTACGCTCATGGTTTGCTTAGGATCATGAGCAAACCGTGAGAGTAGGCTGGCCTCACTTAAACTTTTTTGTTTTGTCTCTGAACGCACTCCTTTGCACTTAGTTCATTTTCCATGCTTTGTAGGACATGTGTAGGAGTCTTTGAAGGCTTCAAATGTGATTCAAATGTCCTCAAACATATTCCAAAGATTGGTCAATTAAATTTGCTTTTATTGAGTATAATTGTGTACCTAAGCTTATAAACACACTTAAACAAAAAAGCATTAGTGATTCAAAATTGATTGTTAAAGTCAACATAAAGGTTGAATTGAAATTGATCATGAACTTGATCATGCAAAGGGTCAACATATTATATTTAATAAAAATAAATAATTCAAACTAATATTTTATTAGGTCAAAATTACCTTTTCTTAGCCTAATATTGCATGACAAACTAACAATAAAATAAAGAAATATGGGGTATTTATTAATAAATCAAAATGATAAAAAATAGTATTTTAGTCTTACAACAATTATATATACAATATCATTAAAATCATGTGTTAGAATTTGGTTTAACCACAAATAGTTATGCAAAATTAAAAATTTTAAAATTTAAATAAATTTTATATTTTTTCATTTAAATCAAACACATTAAACTTATATTTGCAAAGAGGAAAATACAAAAAATGGTATGTTTGACCAGTGTTGTTTCTTTTATAGTTGGGCGCACAAAATTTTTTTAGAACTAGTTTATGTGTTTTCAATTCTAGCCCAGCGTGTTTTGTCTTTCATTTTTCATCTTCTTGCTTCAAGCCAGCTCATGCCAACTCATGTCAGCTTATAGTTCTTCCATGTGCAGCTCCTTGTAGCTCATAATTTTTCCACCAGCTGCTACTCATAATTCTTTCGCAAGTCATCCTTACTGCTGCATCTTTTTTTAAACAATTTACTACTGCTTCATTTTTTGGAATAATTTACTGCTGCATCTTTTTCTTGAACAATTTATCGCTACTTTTTCTTAACAATTTACTGATGCCTATCAATAGTATAGGATAGGTAAGGTAAGCAGTATAAAAAAAATTAAGACCAAGTCTGAAACTTTAAAAAATAAAAAAATATATTTATGTTATTTTGTCATATTTAAAAAATAGATAAAAAATCAATCAAAATTGTCTCCAAACATCCAAAAAAAATGAATAAATATGGTTCAATACAAAACCCAAAAAGAAAAAAGGGCAAAAGACCAAAAAGACAAGTAAAAACAAATATAAACTTCAAATGTAATTTCGAGGTATTAAACGAATGAATTTGGGCCAAAAACTTGGGCCATTACGGGTAACTCCAGTAACAAATATAGGTCTCTGAATTAGTTTCGTTTTGATATATTATGGACCCTGTAGTTCATCAAGAGCTAAAAGTTAGAGCACTTCAAAGCTCCATTGTGCACTAACCTTCAATCAAATTCATCCAAGAAATTCAAAGCCATATGTTCCGCATCATGTTGCTTTTTAATTTTCAGTGTTGTTGCTTTTTGTTTCTTTTTGTTGTTTTTTTCAGTGTTGTTAATCTTTGTTGCTTTCTATTTTTTAGTGTTGTTGCTTATTGTTGCTTTTTTCAGTATCATTGTTTTTTGTTGCTTTTGTTTTTTCAATGTTGTTACTTGTTGCTTGTTGTTGCTTCTATTTTTCAATGTTGTTGCTTTTTTTAGTATTGTTGCTTTTTTATTTTTCAGTGTTGTTGCTTTTTATTGCTTGTTTTTTTTTTTTTAGTATTGTTACTTTTTATTGTTTATGTTAAAAAAAAAATGAATTCCAACTCAGAGATCAAAAGTACAATGCATGGCCAACGATTTATCTTTTGTCTAATACATGGCCAAGAGTGAGAAACATTTTTAAAATTATTATTATTATTATTATTATTACTATTATTATTATTACGAAAAAGAATAAAATTAGAAAATGCTACCAAGATCTTACGTTTTTGTGTTCAACTTCAAGCCTAGACACATTGAATTTTGTTTCCTTTTATTAAACAAAACAATTTCAGCTATAGATGATATTCATGTTCTATTCAAAACTTTGTTAATTATTAGTATATTATTTTATTTATTTATAATTAAGTTACCTAACCTACCATCAAGGCTGGATTCTAAAAACTAATTACATTATTCATTTCAAAACCATGCATGATTAGGTTAGGTTTTTTTTTTTAAAAAAAAAAAAAAGAAAAGGTGAAAAACTTCATTACTGAATGCCATCTAGGGCTAACACATCAACAAGAGAATGTCGTGGTTGTGTAAACCAGTTATGCAGGACTGACAAAGAATCAACTGCCTTTGCCAAAGAATTGGCTGGCTTATTCATAGACCTTTTAGCAAACACTAGGTGTGCATGACTAATCTCACTAAAAAGAGATCTACAATCTTCTAGAATTAAACCAAAATCTGAATTTGTCAACATCCAAAATAATAAACGATTGAACCAAACCAAGACAATCAGACTCAAAATAAACATAATTCATCTTGAGAGACTTAATTTAACTTATTGTCCACAAAAGCTAAGAGCCTCCACCATTGAAGAATGTCTCGCTGCTACAATTGCACCAGTAGAATCAATGAAGATTTTAGAAAAAAAAATGTTTTGGATCAATGAGAAGGAGCTTATTGATTGGAGAAGGAGTTGATCGATTAGAGGAGTCGATCGATTGGAGGAGCTGATCGATTCCTTGAGCAGATTGCATTTTTTTTTATGTATCAGTGTTTGTTTAGGAATCAATGGTTGTTTAGAAATATTTGTCTTTTTTTAGCTAATAAGGTAAGTTATATATGGTCTAGATTTGAAAAAAAAAAATTCAATAAAGCTATTTTTGAAAATACTTTTGGTTAATGTGATTTTTGATATTATTTTTAATTTTTTAGTTATTTATAAAAAAACCCCATTTGCAAATGACTTCTATAATTTTTTTAAAAAATTCACTTATATTTCACTAAATAGTTTTAAAAAATATTAGTATTTGTAAATTTTATTATTGGTTGGGTCTTTTTATGCATTAGTTTTTTTTTTCATGAAAATGAAAAAAAAAAAGTTTAAGTTGATAAATTATTTTGAAAATGATGTTATAGTAATTTTTAAATTATAATTAGATCTTGAAATAAAATTAGATTAATTAAAACAATTTACAAGGTTAAGTCTATTCATAAAAGAACTTTAAGCTAATTGTTCTGAAAATTGAAACTATGAGATAAAAATTATATATATATATATATATATATTAAATGCTGAGTTCTAAAGTCATGAGCCAAAAATTTAACAAGTGTCTATCTTCATATTTAAGTATTTACTCTAAAAGCTAATGTGTCAAACTATTAAAAATTCTAATTTTTATTAAAAATAAAATATTTATCTTAATTATTTAATATTATTTTTTAACTAAAACACTATTATACATATTTTAATACTACTCAAATTACAAAAATATTTATATATTACATATATTTCTACCTTAAATCACTCAAATTATTTTTTTCAAACAATTAAAAATTTTAAAAAATTATAGTAATTACCTAATATAATTTCTTTAACTAAAAAATTATTATACATACTTCAATACCAATCTAAATTATCTAATAATTCTAAAAACAAATATTATTTTATCTAAAAATTATGGCAATAAAAACTAAAAAAATAAAATTAATGTAATATATTTTATATTTAATTTATTTAGTTATTATTTTATTTAAATTATTTATTTAACCATTTTATTTTATAGTCCGTGCGTGTTTGGATTCATGATTTTAATTTTTTTTTAATTTATTGAAACTTAGGTTCTAACTGCTTCATTTTTACTCTTCATATGGATGGTTCTTGTGCGATTGAACTTTACAAAAGTTATGAATTTTAATTAGTGTTTTTGGCCCACCTATAACAAATAAATTGCCAAATTGAAAAACCAAAATGTGGATCAAACAAGCGGTTGTAGGCTATAATTTCTTATCAAACAAAATTAATTTTTTTCTACACAAAAGTATAGTCTTTGATGTTGTCAACTGCAAGTCTCTAGCTAAGCTATTTCTTCTTTTTTTTTTTTCCCCTGTTTTCATTATTATTGAAGGTTAGTATAAATATTATTTTTATCTTCACTGTTACATATTTTAGAGCAAAATAAACACAGCCCACCAACAAACTCTCTAAAATCCATGGAGGAGGAGAAAAATAATACAAATATTGATGTTGTTGGTGATGAACCAGTCATCAACTATAAAGGAATTAAAGCTATGCCCTTTATCATTGGTAAGTTTCTGCATATATTGGTAAATTGTTTTCCTCAAACAAAATTTTTTGGCGTATAGTAGTAGTAGAAACTAAATCAATGCATGCAGGAAATGAAACGTTTGAGAAGCTTGGTACAGTTGGGTCTTCAACAAACCTTGTGGTGTATCTGAGTACAGTTTTTAACATGAAGAGTGTCACAGCTACTGCAATTATTAATGTCTTCAATGGCACTGCAAATTTAGCACCTTTAATCGGAGCCTTCCTTTCCGATGCTTACTTTGGACGATACAAGTCGCTTGGTTTTGCTTCTGTTGCCTCTTTTTTGGTACTCTTTTCTTCTTACGTACTACCATTCAGTTCAATTATCATCTAATTACGCAAAGAGTTTTAAAATCGTTAAATAAAAACTCTGACAAGTGTATTTGAGTATTCATTTTAAAAATTAATATGTTAAATTATTAAAAATTTTAATTTTTTATTAAAAATAAAATATTTACTATTTTTATTTAGTATTATTTTTTAACTAAAACAATATTATTGATATGTCAATACCAATCAAATTATAAAGATATTTATATACTACCTATTTTTCTACCTTAAAACACTCAAATATTTTTTTAAATCATTAAAAATTTTATTTTTAAAAAATTTTAAAAAGTAATAATATAATAATTATTTAGTATTATTTTTAACTAAAACACTACTATATATACTTTAATACTAATCTAATAATTTTAAAAACTAATCTTATTATAATTAAAATATTATGGTAACAAAAATTAAATTTATAACTAATCTTATATTTAGTATTCACTTCTAAAACTTTATGTGTAACATCATTAAATCTCATAGTAAACCTCTATACTGTTTATTATATTATTAATAGAAATTTATTATACTATTTATTTATGCTAAAAAATTTATTATACTATTTTTCAATCTATATAAACCCTCTATATATATTCTATAATTTTAAAATTTTCACTAATAAAATATATTAAAATAATAAATAATTTATTAATAAGTAATCCGCGCAATGCGCAAATATACGACTAGTTAAGTATTAAGCCTAAAGTATATCTTTTAAATAGCAAGGAGTGATTTTTATATTTTTGTCCTTGATTTTTTTATAGCTACATTATTAAAAATAATAAAAAATTTACAAATGATACATGTTTATATTATTGCACGACAGGTTTAATCCAATACATTTTAAATTTTAAATTTTAAAAAGTAAAATTTCAGAAAAATAGAATTTAAAAAATTAATATTAATTAATATTAAAGATAAGATTTTAAATTTAACTCCAATTTTTATTTGTATTTTTGCGGCTGTGATATAGTGATTTGCGATATCAGCTGCGTTCTTTTAATAATAGGTTAGTAGTTAAAATTTCGTTTGTTCATTTTAGTTTCAAGTCAATCGCAACTACGTAATCATTGAGATCATCAAATACTGATAGAAACGAAATTTTGATACGACAATGCTTTCTGAAAAGGTCACATTCATATTATGTGATTCACGTTGAGTTCCCATGGTTAAAGATCAATATACCTTCTATTTTCTTTTTCTTTTTTTAAAGCAAATATAGTGTTTGCTAATTTTTTTTATAAATTTATTTTAATTTCAACAATTTTAATATAAATAATCATTTAGTTAAAATCAAATAAAAATGTTGATATTATATTCATAAAATATCAAATTTATCATTAAAATTGTAAAATTTATAAAAGCAAATTCATATATCAACATAATAAAAAAATATTTTCAAATTTCCATAATTTATCTTAATTTTTGTTAATTTAGATAAAAAAATATTTGAATTTAAAAGAAAATTGGTCAAAATGATTATAACAAGAATCATTTATAGATTTAACAATTTTTAAATTGTCTGGGGTTATAGTATAACAAAACAAATATGAGGGGAAGGTAGTTGATTTTTGAAAGCATCATAGGATAGGAGCACTATTGTCATGGGTCATAGTCATTCACCCTTCATTTTAATCATTGAGAGGCTATTCACAACCTTATATGCTTTTAATAAGGTGTTCAAAGATGGTGGATGGACTATTAAGTAAAAGGAAAATGATATTTCATGCGGGCTACTGTAAAGTAGACAAATAAAAATTTTATAAATTTTGCGTGAAATGACAAAAAAATAAGATTAAAATGAATTGCTTTCATGTAAGCAAAGGACAATTCAATAAAAAAATTTTTAATAAAAATAAGTGTGCGGACCACGATACCTATCAGCGCTCTAAGTCAAATCATTTATAAATATCTACTTTTTCTTATTTAAATTTCTTTTAAAATATAATCAAATTCAGCATTGTCAGGCCTTAGTTGAATTTATTTGTTTTTAATTCGCATCAAAATTATTTAAATTTTATTCAAATTTAAAAGATTATGCGAGCTCAAAATATACTATAGATTACAGTTGAAGTAAGAAAGGCTAACTAATCTAACCACAAAGCATAAGTTGAGAAGCATAGGTGAACATAAGACATTGGAAAGGGATTATCTTTATCTGGACTTCCTCTTATCATTTGCAAAACTTTTTTGTTAAGAAAAAAAAAAGTTAATCTGATGAAGTCAAATTTTCTTTTGCCAGCAATAGCTACAAAAACGTAAATGAAAATTAGTTTATATCATATTTGATATGAAAAAAACACTTCATAGTTGTAAAAAAAGAAAAAAAAGTTCAAAAAAACTAAAAATAATCACGAATTACCAAATTTAGCATCATGAAAATTTAAATTTAGGCGTCGTGTCGTAAGAAAAAAACTACATTAAAAATTATATTAAATTCTTGTGCTCAGTTTGATTTAATTACTTGACAATGAAACTTACAATCATAAGAATAATTTATGTTTTTTATTTTTTTATTTTTTATTTGAAAATTTAATTCGAATGCAATTTTGTTTTTATACCAACATCATTCTCTAGAAATTAAGTTGAAATTCCTAGTACGTTTAAGTAGTAAATCATCTTACGTTTCTATTCAGATCTCAAAACTTAGTAATATATATCTCTTATGGCATTAAATTTGAATTTTTTTGGTACGTAGAACATTGATATTCTACTTTGATTTTTCTTCCTCACTTATGACACCAAACTCAATAATATTATCAGAAAATAGGCGATAGTTATTAGTAGTTAGTATTTTTAAATTCAGTTTTAGTATGTCTCAAAAATTTAGGCGTAAAAAGGATTAACTGAACTCAATACTTTTCTCTCCAAAGACAAAAAAAAAAACTCTTACCATTTGAATTAGACTCAAGTGATATTCTACTTTGACAGGAGGGTGATAATCATATATCATTTTTTATAAAATGAACTCTCCTTCATGTTAATGGTAGCATTTTATTTAGTTTTCTTGGGTGTGTACAGGGAATGCTAGTACTAGTGCTGACAGCAGCAATCTCAACCCTTCATCCCCCAAAATGTGAAGCACAAGAAAGCGGTAACTGTGTAGGTCCAACACCTCGGCAAGTAGCCTTCCTACTCACTGGATTTGGATTCCTTGTCATTGGAGCTGGGGGTATTAGACCTTGCAATCTTGCCTTTGGAGCTGATCAATTCAATCCCAACACTGAATCTGGCAAAAGGGGCATCAGTAGCTTCTTTAACTGGTACTATTTCACCTTCACATTTGCCGTAATGATATCGGTTACCGCCATTGTCTATGTGCAATCCGACGTTAGTTGGGCTATTGGGTTGGCCATTCCTGCAATTTTTATGTTCTTTTCCTGTGCTGTTTTCTTCTTGGGAACTAGCATTTATGTTATAGTCCAACCTCAAGGAAGTCCATTAACTAGTGTGGCTCAAGTACTTGTGGCATCTATAAAGAAGAGAGAACTAAAGCTGCCTGAAAATCCATCATCCTCTCTTTTCGACTATGTTCCTCCAAAATTTATTAATTCCAAGCTCTCTCACACCAGTCAATTCAGGTTAGGAAATTAATTTCTTGACATCTAATTTATTTATGCATTTTTTTTCCCGATATACAAGTTTCTTGATTTATGATGATTGTTAATTGAAGAAAGGATGCAGTAAGCTTGTGCGCACAAGAGAACTGCTCCCTACATTTAATAATAATAATAATAACAATAAAGATTCGTGAGCTCGACTCGAGTATAGACACTTTAGTTACCAATTTACACTTGCGTATTGCTCATGGCATGTGTAGTTTCCTTGATAAAGCTGCAGTCATTACTGAAACAGACCGAATCAACGTAGACTGCTCAGCCAATAATCCTTGGAGACTTTGCAGCATCCAACAAGTTGAAGAAGTGAAATGCTTGATCAGAATAATCCCAATATGGGCATCATCCATAATCTATCATCTCCCAATACTTCAACAGCAGACGTATGCAGTGTTTCAGGCCCTTCAGCTAGACAGACGTCTAGGAACTAGCAGTTTCGAGGTGCCTGCAGCTTCGTATATAATCTTTGCTATGCTTACTCTTACTGTTTGGATTCCTATCTACGACCGAATCTTGGTTTCGTTCCTTCGAAGATATACAGGGAAAGAAGGTGGATTCACACTACTGCAAAGAATGGGAATTGGAAGTTTTCTTGCAATTCTTTGTATGCTTGTGTCAGGATTGGTTGAACAGCACAGAAGAAATCTTGCTTATACTAGACCAACTATAGGCATTTTGCAGAAAGGATCTAAGCGGGTTCCTTGTTTCGACTGTTCATCGGATTACTTCAAGAACAAAAACAGGAGATTGGTTAGCTGATGATCTTAACATGGGAAAATTGGACTTTTTTTATTATGTAATTGGTGGGTTAGGAGTACTCAATTTTGCGTATTTTCTTGCATGTGCTTGGTGGTATAGATATAAAGGTGGTGATAAGAATAGCATGGTGGAGATGGGCATGAAACGAGATGAATCAGAGAAGCATCTGGCATGAATGAGGGGAAAAAAAAGAATCAGATATAGAGGTGCATCAGCCAGACAAACAAGTCCTCTGGCTTTGAAAGGAGAGGAGTCTTGTAAGAAGGAAAAGAAACAGTGTTGAGTAATCATTGTATTGTGTACGTAGGAGTCCCTAAGCTCACAGGCCCCAGCATACCCGACAAAAAGCAAGTGATGTGTCATCTTGTTCATCTCTCTCATTGTAATTTCAAAATCTTTGAAATCTAATATAAAAATTACGACTTGGCAAATGTCTGTCCTTGCGTAAGTGAACTTTATTTTTTTACAATTAATTATTATGAATTAATAATTATAAAATTATTATTCATTTTTTTAAAAAAAACATGCTAATAATTTTTATTATAAAATGAAAAAACTATTGTAATTAATGCCTTCTATTTCTATATACACCACATACAATGAAAAATATCATTAATTTTTTTTTTTTGTCATTGAGAATTTTTTAGTATTTTTTGAGTCAACCCATGTTTTGATCTTCTAATCATGCAGAGATTTATTTAAAGAATGACTATATTTTTTTTATTAATATAGAAACAGCGTACTGAAACTCATAATTCTAAATTGGTTTATATGTATGTGTAGTCTTTCGTGTTATAACTCATCTATAATTCAAAGCCAATTTAAATTTTACATATCACTTTTTTTTTTACTTGTGCTCATGTGTACTCTCAATTTCAATCTATTTTAGTTTTAAATTAATTAAAATAAAAGTATTCGAAATTGATATAAATTAAAGGAATTTTTTCATAAATAGTTAAAACATAAAAAATAATATAAAAGTTATATTGGTCAAAAATATTTTTAAAAATAATTTTAAGAAATTTTTTTTTTTAAATTTAAACCATGGCTCTTCTAGAAGCTCTTTGACTTATTAAATAATCAACTTGATCCTTCTATTTTTTAATCAAACATTTTTTCTATTTTTTTTATTTTTTTTCTCAACATTTTTTTCTTAAACTTTTTTTTTCTATTTTTAAGGTACTATTTTTTTT
>CATIWM010098589.1:0-12506 GCA_949671775.1 Mallotus repandus | reverse complement strand
CAAAATAGTTAAGATCAATATGAAATTTTATACTAGCTAATTTTTGTAATATGAAATAATAATTATTTAAAATTTAAAAAATATATGCAATTTTCATAATTTAAAAATAATATTTTATAAAAATAATATATATATATATATTTTAAATAAACATTAATTAATATTTTAACATGATTAAATTTGGAATAAAATGAAAATAAAGTTTTGAAATCAAAATTTAGCGACGGAAATTGAATCTGTCGCTAATTTAGCGACGGAAGTTGCAAAATTAGCAACGGAATTAATTTCTGTTGCTAAATTAGCGACGGATTTTCATTTCCGTCACTAATTTTGCGACTGAATTTTATTTCCATCGCTAAAATAAATCAATTTTATTATTTGACTACATTCTATCGCTGAGGTGCTTTTTTCGTCGCTAATTCGTTGCTATTTTGCGACGGAAAATTTCGTCGGTAAATCGACAGATTCTTGTAGTGTATATCTATATTAAATGTTGAACTGCCTACAATTTCTCTTTATTCAGTATTTTCTTATTTTGGCTGATGAGTTCAATTCTAAAAATTTATAATATTTACTTAAAAAATTAAGAAAATGATAATTTTCATAATATTTGAATATTGGAGACTAGGATGAATTTCAATCAACTTCTATCTTTAAATTAACATTATTATCAAACAATACTATTACTTTAATGTTGCAGTATACATATATATATATATCAACAACAATCTCTTCCAAAATAAACTTATCTAATATCAATCATTAATTAGATTTAATTCCTGTAATTTTAGGCTTTATAAAGACTATTAGAAATTATTGATATAATTTGAGCGTGACCATGCAAATCTGAAGAGGAGAAAGAGAAAGGAGGAGCGTTAAAGTGAGGTAAAAATTTAATCTCTTACTAGCTTTAGTAGTGAGTGAATCAATGACAAATGATAATATGTCTATTTATTTTTTTTGGTGCTCAATGTATATTTAGTGTTGATTTGTTATCTTCTAATTTAGAATTTTATTTTTTAATGTAAAAATAATGTGTCCAAAGAATGTTATTTTTATCATGTTGAGGGTCTAGCACTATGTATATTATGCTGATTGAAAAAATAATGTACATTTAAAAAATAGTTCATGGAGACAATATTGAGTAAATATTTTGATATTTTTACAGTTATAATAATTTTTAATTGTATTTAAATTTTTATTTTAACTATTATTTTTTTTAATTTGATGTCTGCAATATATTTATTTAAATATGTATTAATTACAGTCCACGCAATGCGTGGATAGACAACTAGTTAATAATACTTGTTGAATACAAATGGTCAATGAAGGACAACTTATATTTAATTATTTAGTTTTTTTTTGCTCTTATTATTTGTTTGGAATATTATTTATTTACTATTTTATCCTTAATAAGTCTAGGGTACAAATTAATATTTTATGTTACGTTTGATTTGGAGGTTATTATTCACTTTTTATCAAATTCAATTAAGTTTTGTCTTGGATTTTCTCATTTTTAGAATTGAATTTTTGTGTTTGAGATTTGTTATATTTATTAATAAATCGTGTATTGATTTATTATTATTATTATTATTATTGATTAATTCACGCTGCATCAATTAATCACGCAAAGATCAAGGTATTTTGATTATATGCTATTGGGTTGATAAATATATATATATTTTTGAACTTACTTGGAGCCGTTTGTAAAATATATAAGCATCCTTTCCTTATGACAAATTATGTTGCTGTTTGTAATTCCTGTTTTTGTCTACATGTTCTGCAGCTGGTGAAGCTACTCGAACTGGAGGAGGCCAATCATATAGAGTTTTGCAGAATAAAAAATGTTCTTCATGAAATATTGCACTTGTATAGAAACTCTAAGCCGAATGAAATCCTAAGATCATTCACGGATCCTACATGGGTAGCAACTGGTTTGAAAATTGACTTTGAGACATATAGTAGGTTGAAGTGTCCTGCCTTGTTGAGAAAACTCATAACTTCACCTTGTTTTGCCAATATGGTTATACATTCCTATTCATCTAGGTTTCATGGGCATGATATTAGGCTTTGTTAGAAGCTTAATGATGCTCAGTACCTAAATGACATGGCTATGGTAATGATTTATTGTTGAATAATCATAGAACATATCTTCCAACTTGCTACTTTTGCTATTTTCATTTCTTCCCCTTCTACCTTTTCATTTGTATTCTACATTTAGTGTGCCTTGCCCTTCCTTCTTTTGTGGGTTTTCTTCAGATAAGTGAATGTGAATGGGCTTCTGGTGGAATTTGTGACATGATCTCTCTGGAGGGTGAAAATGACCATAAGTTAAGTTCCTATCCTTTCATTCCTAGTGAATTTTTTGAGGATATGGAATCTCTGTGGAAAGGTCGTGTGAAGAGGATTCATATAGAGGAAGAATTTGCAGAAGTGGGAAGAGCAGCACAGGACTTGTCCTTTGCTGTATGTATCCATTAGGTAAATTTTTCTTGTTTTGAGTTGATATGAGCTGCGCTATTTCTAGAGTCTCCCTAAACCATAATCTGGAATATCTATAAAGTTGAAAATACAATGATATGTCATTTAAGAGGA
Source organism: Mallotus repandus (assembly GCA_949671775.1). Classification (NCBI taxonomy): domain Eukaryota; kingdom Viridiplantae; phylum Streptophyta; class Magnoliopsida; order Malpighiales; family Euphorbiaceae; genus Mallotus; species Mallotus repandus. Next base: position 9,911 of record CATIWM010098589.1, on the reverse strand, counting down.
ACTATGAAGTGGTGTAGACTTGGTCCGGACCTATTGTTTATTAATTCTAATTTGTTTGATTTATTGTTGTTGTTGTTTTACCTCTGTTTAGTTATCATGATGCAAGCGAAAAGGCAAAGGCAAGGGTCTTGGAACTGTTGAGGGGACTCTCTGCTGAGCTGCAGACGAAGATTAATATCCTCGTCTTTGCATCAATTTTGCTTGTTATAGCAAATGCTGACATGAGGTCGGTTCGTTTAATTTCTTGGTAACCTTTTCAAATGATTATTTAAGAAACTGTTATAGTAAATGATTATATCAGTGTAGTGTGGTGTTTATTTGACAAAGTTATTGCAATATTGTCCGGGCTAATAGAATTTGCATGCTGATGACTATCAGTTATGCTCACTTAAATTTGATTTCAAAGATCCCCTGAGTTATACCTGGGAATAATGATTGGTACTGGTTACATGATAGGAGGGGCACGTTTTCTATGAGAAGCTGTTATAGGTTGTTGCATCACTATGATGTGGATGCACAAGATCAAGGAATTTGGAAGAATTGTGGCAGCTTACAGTTCCCAATAAAGCCAAGATGCTAGTCCGGAGAGTTATTAATAACTGTCTTCCCACTAATGATCTCCTTAGGCAGAGGAGGTTGGATGTACCCATACAATGTCCAGTGTGCAAGAGAACTGAGGAGTCCATTGTCCTTGCTTTGGCAATTGAGTTCGTTGAACCTAGCAGTGATGAATAGAGACTCCTTTGGTGGCTGGGTTAGTTCGGTGCTTAATAATCTTAATAAAGATGAAAGTGAGCTTTTAGTAATGTGTTGTGGGGATGCAGGAATGACACTTCGTGGAATAATAACCGTGAGACCCTTAATGTATCTGGTGTGATTCTAAATCAGTGGCGGTTAGCTTTGAGAAGATCTGCCGACTTGCCTGTTTATAAGCAAGCTCATTCTGATGGTGTAGTTTGCTGGACGAGATCTTTTCCATGAATGAAACCAAATCGAGTGTGGCTGTATAGTAAGGGATGAAGCTGGAGCTTTTATTATAACCAGGGCTTCTCTTCTGGTGGGTCTTTCCTCGTCCTACCAGGCTGCGGTACTGAGCTTGTGTGAAGCTCTGAGTTGGTTGAAATCAAAACATTTTAACAAGCTTGTAGTGGAGATGGATGGAATCTTTGATTTGCCACTCGATACCAGGAACATAATCTATAAAGCAATGGGAACAGAATATGTCGATGGACAAACAAAACCAACTTGGAGGTTGAGAGATGGAATCTATAGAGAAAGCCTTACTTCTGAAACAGCAAAGAAGGAAGCATCCCTGCAATAGTCTAAAGAGCTGAAGACCTGTACCGTGCTGCTTATGCGAAACAAGTTTCTCCAAAAATGCTTGAAGACAGTACAAGACCATTTCATGCCGGTGGTCCATCCAGGAAAATTATAGCAGGAAGTCTTCATCATAGTAACAAATCAGCAAGCCAGATGGAACTCACAGAGAAGAAGGATGTAGAGACTGCTGTTTACCATAATATGCCACAGGAAGCTGATTGAGCTCTCTACAAGCAGAAAAATGCATCAAAACTTACAGTTGTGCGTTGTGTTGCCATTGGTGCTACTGCTAGGGAATAGCCACCTCCATCAACTGTAGGTGCTTCGTGTGTCTATGTGGTATCGAGGCACAGAAAATAAAGACCAGTAGTTATTTAATTAACAATCAATATAATTACAGTTGGATTAAACTGCCTGCAGGTATTGTGAAAATAAATGTTGATGCTGCTTTTAATAGTAACAATAGTATTGCAGGAATGGGTGCAATTAGCAGAGATTGGCGAGGAAGGATTTTAAAGGCTGTAGTCAGAAGAAAGGCCACGCTTTCTGTGTTGACAGCTGAAGCTGAAGCAATGAAACTAGGTGTCTGTTGGGAAAAATTTGCCTCTTACAATCCAACAAATACCTTCACCTCTTTAGATCACAACTTGAAGAAAAATAATTAAAAAATAAAAGAGAGAAACACACAATAAGTGGAAAACTCCAAAATGAAGAAAAACCACGCGTTGTCAAAAGACAACTAAAAGAAAAATATTCACTATGTGGAAATTATTACAGCTACACTACAAAATATTTAACTCACACATACCCAAAAACTCAAGTACACCCAAGAGAATTTTCCTTAAATTCTTTACTAGTATAGCTAATAGCTTTCAACCGTACACCAAATATTAATAGTGATTGACACTTTTAACAAAGGAAGTAAGAAGTTCATTTTATAACAAACTAACCCCCTCATTCCTTCTCTTCTTTTCAATATGGGATAACATTCCCACATCCATCTTTTAATTTTTTTTATCATAGTTCAACAGTGTCTAAATGACTTTGGAAGCAGGTTATCAACGATGCATTTTTGAAATGGACTCTCTCTTGGTTTATAAGGAACTCAAAGATGGGAGGACAAGTTTACGGAAAATATATGCTATGGCTAGTTTTATAAGAAGGCAAATTTCTCTATTTACAACATGTAATTCTTTTTTGTTAAAAGATCAGGAAACAAACTAGCAAATTAGCTATCTAGAAATGCTTCAACACTTGTGTTTGACAGTGTTAGTTTTAATGTCCATCCTACTCTGTTAACCTTGATTCAAAGTGATCATCGGCAATGAATTTTTTTTTAAAAAAAGGAAACAAACCGACAAATTGGCTAGCAAATGCTTGTTTGAATGCTAATCATTCCCTAAACTGGTTTGTGGACTATCCTGATCAGTTTGTAGAGTTATGTATTTTGGATGTTTCTTAGTCTTAAAAGCAAATTACATTTTCCTTAATGAGGTTTGACCTGATTTATACACACCTTTCTCTTGTTTTAAAATCAAATTTTTGCCTCCTCAATTTTTATTCTGTTATATTTTCCACAAGTTTTTCTACCAGAGATTTATTTTTTGGCCATTCCACTGCCTCTCACACCTCCACCAATGATTACAGTTTAATGTTGATGAATAGCTTGAGATTTCTAGATCAAGGGGTGATTTCCAAAAGCTCAGTATACATATAAGCTCAGTATACAAAGTTTTTGATAAGCTTTTTCCTTAGAGATATGTATATACATTCACAAATTTTCTTTCATTTTCTTAGGAAATAAACAAGGTACATATTTAAACTCTTGAATTGTTTGATAATTGCTTAAAATGATAAAGGAAAATGGAACTAAAAAGAAAACTGAGGTTTAAAACTCAGATAATGTATAGAATTTGTTTTCCATTTATTTTCTTGGGAAACAAACGGAAGTCGGCAATTTATCTCTAGAATTTCCATTTTCAAGTGTTGAATAATCAAAGCATATCTCTTTCTGGGCCAAGTGAAGTTGTGTCTTATTGGTCAAAACTCTCGTCAACAATTGCATTCAATGTGTTTCTGTTTTTATTGATGAAGTAGTAAGCTCTTATAAAATCTCTACCACTTAAAACAATATGCCACCTTTTTTATATGGACTCGAATTGAATCATAGATTTTGTTTTTTTATATGAATTTGAATTTCTTCATCACCATCCATCATCTTCTTCTTCTGCAAATGAGGCCCCTTCTCTCGATCAAGCTCTACTAACACTTTAAAGTTGATGTGGTCGATGATATGGAAATATGGCATGAGTTGGTTGTAAACATGTGAAGTTTAATTGCCACATTTGTACTTTTTGTTTGATTTAATAGATAATGACTAGCAAAAAAATAATTAAAAAAATATTGAAAATTTATAGGCCTTATAAAGTTATAATCCTTAAAAAAATTATTGAAAAAGTTCCAAAATCAACTTAAATAACTTTATTTTTACTTTAGAGTGCAGTGTGGTGATTAGCAACACGTTGTCGCTAGAATTTACTTCATTAAAAAAAATAACCATATACAATAATCGCCTCTCAAAAACTCAGCCAAACCCTAATTGTGAACCAAAAAAAGCCAAACAGTGTTAAAAAAAAAAAGCCAAACCCTAATTAAAAAAAAAAGAAAAAAATCCTCAAGCAAACTCTAGCCTAAAAACATGAAAATTCCCCCTCTGATAAGAGCAACGTCTCCGGTGGCGTCACGTTCCCCTTCCCCACTATTTTTGCCGCCTTTTCCATAACCTCTTGTATTCCTATGGCATGCTCCTCAATCGTGCTTAAGCGTGACTCCCTTTATTCTTGAACCCCCGCCAATGGAAGCAGAAGTGAAAAGCATCCTTATTCTCACCGGCCACCTTCTCCAGAGGTATTTTCTATTTAACCTAAGTCTCCATTCTCTTATTAAATTCTAATTTTTTTTTTCTTTTCTCAGGATGGACATGTTAGCCTTCAAACCCTAGAGAATTCTGATTCGTTCGAAGGATCTCTCAACGAGATTAAGGTAGAAAGGAGGAAAAGGATGGGAGATTCAGACTCTTCTGATGACAAGAGGGTGAAAAGAAAGAGGAGGAAGAAAAGCACAGACCTTGTCAAAAATATTGTTGATATGGTTGATTCTTTGATTAGTGATTTTTCTAATATTTTGGTATTTTTTTGTCTTTTAGATTCACTAACATTGGCCAGGTCAAAATTGGAACCGGACTGAACCAACCCAAAATTGGTGGGGAACTGATTTAGGGCCGGTTCCTCCCATACTCTAGAATTTTCATTTTTAAGTGTTCAATAATCAAAGCATATCTCTTTCTGGGCCAAGTGAAGTTGTGCCTTATTGGTCAAAACTCTTGTCAACAATTGCACTTAATATGTTTATGTTTTTATTGATGAAGTAGTGAGCCTTTATAAAATCTCTACAACATAAAACAATATGCCACTTTTTTTATATGGAATGGAATGGAATTATAGATTTTTTTTTTGATATGAATTTGAATTTCTTTATCACCATCCATCGTCTTCTTCTTCTGTAAATGCGGCTCCTTCTCTCAATCAAGCTCTGCTGGCACCTTAAAGATGATGTGGTGGATGATATGGAACTATGGCATGAGCTGGTTGTAAACATGTGAAGTTTAATTACCACATTTGTACTTTCTATTTAATTTAATAGAGAAGGACTAATTAACAAATAATTAAAAGCTATTAGGACTCAATTAAAAAAATTTAGGACTTTATTGAAATATTAAAAAGTTATAGGACTTATAAAGTCACTATCCTTAAAAAAATTATTGAAAAAGTTCCAAAATCAACTCACAAAAAATTTAGGATAACTTTCTTTTAACTTTAGAGTGCAGTGCAGTGATTAGCAATACGCTGTTGCTAGAATTTACTTCATTAAAAACAAAATAACCATATACAACAATCCCCTCTTAAAAACTCAGCCAAACCCTAATTGCGAACCAAAAAAAAGCCAAACAGTTTAAAAAAACAAAAAAAGCCAAACCCTAATTAAAAAAAGAAAAAAACCTTCAAGCAAACTTTAGCCTAAAAATGTGAAAATTCCCCCTCCAATAAGAGCAACGTCTCCGGCGGCATCACACTCCCCTTCCCCGCTATTTTTACCGCCTTCTCCACAGCCTCTTGTATTCCTATGGCATGCTCCTTAGTTGCACCTAAGCATAACTTCCCCTATTCTTGAACCCCCGCTGGTGGAAGCGAAAGTGAAAAAGCATCCTTGTTGTCGTCGGCCACCTTCTTTGAAGGTATTTTTTATTTAACCTAAGTCTCCATTCTCTTATTAGATTTTAAATTTTTTTCTTCTTTTCTCAGGATGGACCTGTTAGCCTTCAAACCCTAGAGAAGTCTAATTTGTCCAAGGGATCTCATAATAAGATTCAGACGAAAAGGAGGAAAAAGAAGGGAGATTCAGACTCATCTGATGATGAGAGTGTGAAAAGAAAGAGGAGGAAGAAAAGCATAGACCTTGTGAAAATGCCCTAGGGGGGGGGGGGGGGAGGGGTGAATAGGGCTATTGTACAAAAATCAAAACTTAAAAACAAATAAATAAAAGTGAAAGAATGTTGAGAAGGAAGAATGATGAACATAAGTATTTAAGGAGTTCGGATTCTCAACAATCTTACGTCTCCACCTAACTTATCCCCAAGTTAGGATTTTGAATCACCACAATCTATTTCCCTAGATTGATTTTTACAACTTGAATTTTAGGCTCAACTCAAACCTTTACAACTTGAGTTTTCAAGGCTTACTCAAAAACCGATTCACAAGTGTTTTGAAGGCTTACACTAAAACCAAATTTTCAAGTGTTTTAATGGCTAAACACTTAAACCAATTCCTTTAGAATATAACCTCACTTCCCTTTTTCTAAATCCAGAAAATAGAAGAATAAGAATTTCTATTCTATCACCAACTCTCATAAGAGTTATACAAACATAAAATGAATTTGAAGATAGTTTTGAGAGCTTAATTGAATGCTTGAGAATACGTAAATTAAAAATAAGTTTCTTAACCTCTAAATGATCTTCAGAGGTTGTATTTATAGTTGAGCAATTCAATTATAGCTGTTAGAGATAATAATTTTGTTTCCAACAAATTCAAACTTCATTTGAATGAAATTTGGACTTTTAGCTTGCATTTTCTCTAGTCCCAGTCGTGATCACACTGATCCCGGTCAGGATAATAAAAAATATATCCATTATAGCCATTATGTTTAAATTAAGCATTGATCTTGGTCATGACTATCTTAATCCCGGTCGGTATCACACATGTCCCGATTAGGACATTAGCCCGGGATATGTTCTAGAAGATTTCTTCAATTTGGTGCAATTTTGGTCCCCGTCGGGATCATGACTTTTAGCCATTTAAGAAGATCGAATAAGCCTTATTATTCTTCATGAAAGTTGTATTTATTTATCTTATATTTCCATATCACTTTGAATCATCTTAATTAGACATCTATAGCTCAAGATATTGTTGAAATACTAAGAGCTGCTCAAATCAAAATGAAAATTGCATATGCTGATTTTGATTGAAAATTTCCAGACCCAATTAAATTCTGATTTTAACAAGTAAGATCAATTCAGAAATATTTTGATGTCTACTTCAAATGTTAAGAAGGCAACTTTCTCATTATAAAAGTCTAAGACTTCCAAAATCTTCCTAGAATCCCGAAGGTTGATTTAGCCCAAAAGCACACTTAACTTCATTTTGATTTCCATTATAGTCCTAGCTTATACACACTTAAACAAACATATTAAACCCTCAAAATCAAGTTTGTTAAGATCAAAATCAAGATTGATTATTGTTAAGGTCAACAATCTCCCCCTTTTTGATTTTGACAAACTTATTTTGAGTTTGAGAGAATAATATAAAGTGAAGTGTATGATAATAAGAATTAATTTTACTCCCCCTAAAATTATGCATATCATAAAAATAATCACTATAAGGAGTAAGAAATTCAATTAAATGGAATTAATGAGTGTAGACGGCGGGGTTTAGCGCGCGCCCATGTTTATTGCAACCGCGACACTGTTTGAGCTCAGGGCTCTAGGGAACACACTAACCACTATCACAAAGACATAACATGGAAATGAGGAGTCCCCACCCAGGGTAATAACTGGGACAAATCGAAAGTGGTGGTAACTCAATTCTCTAATATAAGCTAGCACCACAACTAGGAGTTCTGGATACGGAATACCAACTCCTTTTAGTCTTGTGTTCATTTAGAAACATTTTATGAATTACTATCTTATTCCCTAATTACATGCAATTTCATTAAACCCTAATTGAACATCCATCTAACCCTAAGGCAACTAATCCATGAAAAAGCACCCAAAAAATGCATTCAAATCGTAACGTCCCTAAATCTAAACTACATTTGATTTTAATTTTAAGTTAGCCAAATCTACATTTTATTTACAAGTTAAATGGAACTAAAAGTGGGTCTATATTTTAATTATATTAATGAACTTAAATATATTATTTTTAATTCTAAAAGAAATGGGCCTAAGTCTATTAATTTTTAAAAGAAGAAAAAAATGAATTAGTGGGCTTAATTCTAATCAATTTTAATTAAATGAAATGATCTTAAGTCTACAAATTATGAAGAAGACATTATTAATGGGCTGAGCTAAGTCTAAGTTAATTTTATTTAACTATGAATGGGCCTAAAATCTAAATTAACCTAATGGGGCTAAATTAATTTTAAAGTTAATTAAACCTAAATTTAATTTAAAAGTCTATTTTATTAGTGAGTTAGACCTACATGTGGGTTTAGGGCCCAAAGCAAATAAAAAGAAAAATAAATAAATAAATAAATAAAATAAAAGCCCAAATAAATGAATAAACATACAAAAGCATTCAAGTAATGATCTCTAACCTTAATTTAATTCCATGCATGCTAATTAACTAAAACCACCATTGATTTTAATTAAGGTTTTACCAAATTGACCTAATTTACTAATTGATTTTTAAGTACAGGAAATTGAAATTTCACTATATTCCCACTAATGGGGCTATTACAATCCTACGTACAATAATAGTTACATGCCCAAAAATAAAAAATAAATACACAATGTAAATACTACTAAAACGCAGAAAATAAAATAAATGTAAAACTACGTGATTTTAACATGGATTAATCCATGACATTCCATGGACCTTCATAGATTTAGTCCGTTCAATCCCATCTCTAGGGCACATAATGTTTCCACCACCATCATTAAGGAAACAAAACAAAAAAATCAAAAAATGAGTAGAATAAAATAATAGAAAACAAATAATAAAAATCAAATGAAAATAAATAAAATAAAATAAAAGGATAAAATATAGAGATGCAATATTAATTAGCTCCTAAAAGGTTTTGTTTGATTCACCGTTTAAATAGATTTGCAGTATTGATCTTTTAGTTCCGAACTTTGATTGCTTTTCCAAAAGAAAATGATTAATTCCCGTAGAAAAAAAGAATAATTTTTTTTCAAATAAAGTTCACACACAAACTTTTTCCAGGAAGAAAACTTTTTTTCTTTCTCTTTTTCTCTCTGTTTTTTCCTATCTCTTTTCTTTTCTCTTTTTTTCGTCCTCTCTCTTTCTCTCTGTTTTTTTCTCCGTTTTTTTTCCTCCCCTTTTTTTCTGTGAAAAGTACGTATATATACACACAATCCTGTTACCCTAATCTGATTACAGGATAAAAATAAAATAAAATAAAATATTTATTTATTATTTATCTGATAAATCTGATAAATACATATTTATCAATAACATATTTATCAAATAAATTAAATAATAACCAATCAAATTTAAGAAAAATAAATAAAAATTAAAAATTAAAAAAATGAATTTTCACGCGACCAGAATTGTGGATTGCCGATCGAAATTCTGAATTTCCGACCGGAAATCCATTCTTCAGATTTTTTAACATTTAATTATAAAAAGACCCCTGAAGAAAAAGAAACTTTTCAATTAAGTCCATACAAAAAGACTACTAAACAAAAAGAGACTTTTCAATTTAGTCCATAAAAAATGCAATCAAGCCTTGGGATCTGAAATTCAAATACTAGAGATCTATTTGCAACAAATTTTCATCATCGGAGTCCTCTTTCGCATCCATACTCTAGTTATCCCAAAATTGGGTGCTTACAGTGAGAAATATATATTTCCTTATTTCTCCCCTTATTTGGCATGATAAGAAATATAAATTTTAAAAATTATCTTCTTTAAATAAATACTTGACAAAATATTTAAGAAACATAAACATGGTAGAAGACAAATTTTACTAAGATAATGCATCAAAAAGTAGTACATATCACATTATCATATAGAGCTTAGTTCTAAAGGGAACAAAAGACCAAGAACTAAAACAATGAAAATCATGCAAGTTCAACTTTAAAAAAAAATATTTCTCCCCCTTTGTAAAAGACTAAATGAAATTATGCAAGTAAGAAAAATAAAGTCTTTTGCATAGTAAAAATTTGATAACAAGATGATTGACACATAAGTAGCCACACTTACAATGCATATAACAAATAGCAAGGAAATAAATAA
>CATIWM010098529.1:0-11452 GCA_949671775.1 Mallotus repandus | reverse complement strand
TTAGGCCCACTGCCAACGTTTTTTGAACCTACAGGGTTGCACACTTAGAACAAGCCCAAAACAGACTTAGGTTAATTAGCCCAATAATTATCTCTATGAAAGATTAAATAAATAAGTAAATATATATATGTGTGTGTGTGTTAGTATTTATTTATTTCCTATTTTATTTAAGGTAAGAGTTACTTAAATAAAATAGGAAATGATTCTAATTTAGAATTAGAATCAAAGTGGAAAAGGAAGTCTAATATTACCAAAACTGTTTTGGTAAGAGAAACCCTAGATAAGATGTAGATATATACATCTCAATTCTCTAGGATTTACTAAGTTTATGCTAAGCCACACTTTTCTCTTCCTTCTTTCTCCACCTTTTTTTATGAAAAGAAAATACGTAGAGAGATTTTGTGTTGTGTGACAACAAAGGTTCTAGCAGACCTACTTTACTTTGAACTCCTTGTTCGTGTGGATACCGTAGAGGTGTGATCTTTTGGTGATGTCTTAATCTGATAAAGGAATACAAAAAGCTCGAGGAAGGGTGTCACCGGAGTCAAGCCCCTTTCTTCCTTCCAACAATCTTGCCATACAATTGTCTTGGCGAGTATTTGGAAACCCTCTTAATCAATCTAGTTCGAATTACATAGATTCGAGTTATGAGTTTTCGTGGTTAAAAGTTTTATTTTTCCGCTGCGTTTCTGATCGTAAAATCTAACACATGTAACATGCATGCTATTCATGGTACATTTTTAGTTACATTTTCTTTTGTTTTATCAAGAAAAAAATGTATGCGCTCTTTCTTGTGTAGTACTTAAGAACTCAACTTTAGTGATACTATTTAATGAGCGATATTATTTAATCATTAATAGCAATTAATTATTAAATAACTACATAATTCATCAATACATGTGAGGATTAATGGTATTAATTTTATCAATACATTAAAAGAATTGCATTTCTTGATTAAGGGTTAGTAAGCTCAATAATGCGTAGAGCTTCATGTGGGATTAGGAGAACATTAAAAATATAATATAGCACCACAAGGTTTACAAATATAAAGATTGCCTTTGTAATTAGTCTTAGACTTAAAGTTTAGATTTGTCACTTTTATAGTTTTAAAAAAGATTGAAGATGGTAGTTGAGATTTATTTATTTCGGAAGAAATGCAACTTACCCAAAACTAACATTTCTTTCACATAAATTATCTGTTTGGTTAATTTATTGTGTTTGGACTAACTAATGTAATGTTAGGAGACCCTATAATTCAAAAAAGATTTTGACGTCTTAAGTGGTCCATGGTCCAAATATTATAGAGGCCTAAATTTAAAATAGTCTTAAAAATCTCTCCAAAATGAAAAAAAAAATATCTCAAAAATAAAAATTCAAAATTGCCTAAAAATTCCCAAAATTTTGGAGAAAATGTCTTTTATAGATAGAGGACTATCACATTCCAAAAATAAAAATATGATTTAGGTTTGTTTAATATTGCGACTCTAAAAGCACGTTGTGGATAACCTTTTTAGGGTTATTTTCTATTTTTTCATTAGAAATCTTTATCATTCGACCATTTTGATGGAACATTAAAAATTGAGTATAAACAACCCTAACAGAACTATTTTATTAGTATCATCCAAATGTTTTTATGAAGATTGAAAAAGTGGGTTCACTATCAGGCATATTATGGGTGTATTTACTTCAATTTTCGAAGAAAATGAGAACTTTTCATTTTCATAGAATATTTGTAAAATATGTTTACTTGTCAGAAATTGAAAACTATTTTCTATTTTTTGAAAACAGAAAATGTGTTTACTTGTAAAGAGATAATCTAGGGCTTGAAAAATCGAGTTTGTTTCGTCTTCTAATACTAGAATGAAGTAATAAATAATAAATAAATAAAAAGAAGTAGGAAAAATTCTGTAATGAAAATAATGTGTTTTCAAATGAAAACTCCATGTTTTTACTTTATATTTTTAATGAGGATAATTTTTGGAAACAAAACAAACTTGTTTTACACTTTTCTCCTAAAAATTGTGAAAACAGTTTTCAAGTGAGATTTTTGTGAAAATATCCAATGTAAACACAAAGTTCTATTTTTTGTTTTTATTTTGAAAAATTTCCTAGAAAGTTTAAGTAATTTTCTCTAAGTAAACACAACCTATACTTCTCTTAAATAAAATCGATGGAGTGTTGAGATTGATAATTTTTAAACGTGAAGAATAATTATATTATAAAACAATTATAATTCAAAGTTTAATTAATAAAAGGGTAAATTTTTTATGTAATTGCAACAAAAATAAAATAAAATAAAATAACACTGTTTATCCAATTTTGTTTGAGCATCTCCAGTAGACTATTTATTAGAACAAAATTTTTTATGTTGAAGTGCCAATCCAAAAAAAAATCTCCAATACACGATCTACATGTGGAGAGTCAAACTTCACTTTTAATTCTAAAATATTTCAATTTCCTATATAAAATATTAATTGAAATTTATTGTATAAAAAACAAAGGAGGCAAAAAATTAAAAAATAAAGGAAAATCTTGTAAAAAATAAAGGAGAAACAAATTAAATATTAATGTTTATTGGATAAAATAAAATAAAGATAAAAAATATTAAAATCTATTGAAATTTTATAAAAATCTTTATATTTAAAATTTTTTTAATATGCTTTTCATCGTTTAAGAGATAATCTTTAGAATAAAAAATAATACTGGACATGATTTTAAACTCACAAACATTGCAAAAAAAAAAGTGCCCATTGCAGCGCTGATATCCGAAAGAGATTCCCAATCCTGGTAATTGAGGGCAAATGTCGAGGGCAATTTTCAAAGGCTGTTTTCCCGCCTTTTTAACCCTAGAATAGAATATTCTAATAAGAAAAATTGTGAAGAAAAGGTGTGGTCATTTATTACAATATTTCCTTTCTCCTGTGTCCTGCCTACCCCATTCTTTCATCTCCGTCTTGTCTTTTACCTTCTCGCTGTAATGCTCCTGCCTCTCACTTTCCATTTAATTTTGCTTTTATTTTTTTAATTTGCCATTTCATTGCCGATTTTAAATTTTGTTTTCTCAGTTACTGGCTGGCTCTGTATGTAATGTAACCTTTACGGTTCTGTAGATTTGTTTTTTCTTTTTTTGCCGTTAAATTTGTTAATGGGTTTTTTTTTAGGAGTAGAAATGGCTATTGAGAGTGAAGTGAAGAACGATGCCTCTGCTGATTCACCCACCTCGGTTCTCGAAGATGAGGTTTGCTTTCACTATATTTTCTAGAAATTTTATCATTTCCTTGTACTGCTACATGGCTCTTGGAAAGTAAAAATGGAATGTTTCGTGCCTCTCTTTGGTTTTCGCAAGGAAGGTTTTGAGGAAAAAATTGCTTTTTGTTTTTCTTCCAAGCTTTTAGTCTTTTTTAATTATTGTTTTTGGATTTTTGGTTTGTGTGGGATTTCATGCCCATATGTTCTTGTCTGGAGCAAGATCAATGCGTTGTGTTTGCTAACTTAACAACAATATCTTAGTATTGGCACCTTTTGGTTCAACTTTATTTCTTTAAATCGCAGCAGTTACAGTAATATATATATTTTTTGCATTATTATACCATAAAATCCATACATCTTATTAACAAAAGTTAATTTCTTTGATTTTTTCTTGTGGTTTTTAATTTGAAGGATAAGTGCAAGGAAAAAACTGTGGTTGAATTGGAAAAACATATTCTTCTTGATGCAAAAAATGGGGATACCTCTCTTTTATCAAGAACAATGGAAGAGCAGGAATCTAAGCTGTTTGAAGCTCGAGTAAAAGAAGAAGCTGAGCAAGAGAAGGATCCAAAGGAGGCACAATTAAATGACACCCAGTTTACCAAATTAGATGAGCTTCTAACTCAAACACAACTCTACACGGAGTTCTTGCTGGAAAAGATGGATGAAATCACTTGTGTATTCTTTCACACACTTTTTGAGATGAATCTTTTTTTTTGTTGGAAATTATTGTCTATCACTTATTCTGAAATTCTGAAATATACTTTGTATTTGCTAGAATGGAGTGGAGCACGAGGCTGAGACTGCTGAGAAAAAGAGAGGTCGCGGTAGGAAAAGAAAAGCTGCTGCAGAGTATAATTCTGTAATACTTCCTATGATTCTTTGCCGTGTTCTTAAATTATATCATTGTGTGCTCTGTAATATATATGTCTATTGCAGGCTCTTATGTAATTTCTTGTATGGCCACTTATGAATTGTTAATTGTAATTGGGACATCAGAAAGTTATTGACATAACATAATTATGATAGCAACCAACTGATAATTTTGTATATGAGATGCCACTTATTATTGGTGTTAAGGGGTGTAACTTATTAATAAGAAAAACATTTAAGAGTATTAAAATATCTGTCAAAGATGATTATAAAAGGCAAAAGTGGGAAGGTATAGAAAACAATATACGATTTGTAATTGTTAAAATCGGTTAAACTCCTCAGGCATGCCAAACATAAGAGTGTTGGTGCTTTAACAGCGTCTTTAAAAGGAACTGAAAGTGATAGTTGTTTATAAAAAATAGGAATTAATTGGATTTGCAATGGTGATGTGTTAATTAAGTTGTTGAGCCAGGTAAAGCCAAGTTAAATTGAACTGTTCATGATAGATTCTTTCCACCTCCATTATACTTGATTAGTTGTCCTAAATGTATGTAATAAACATTGCATAATGCTGTTTGCTTATGTTTTTTTACTATGCCAATACAGATGCAGTCTAAGACTGCATTAATACTTGCATCATTAAAAATGCTTGACATGTGTTTAGAGCAAGGCCACAAGGGCAGTTGCTGTTATGCTGACAAGATCTAGAGAAGTTGAAAAGACTGAAGATGCGAATCTGACCAAGGAAGAAAGACTTGAGAAAGAACAAAGAGAACTAGTACCTTTGTTGACTGGGGGAATGTTAAAGTCTTATCAAATTAAAGGTGTGAAATGGTTGATTTCCTTGTGGCAAAATGGGCTCAATGGAATCCTTGCTGATCAAATGGGGCTTGGAAAGACTATTCAAACAATTGGTTTTCTTGCACATCTAAAGGGAAATGGCTTAGATGGCCCTTATTTAATAATTGCTCCTCTTTCTACTCTATCAAATTGGGTAAATGAGTTTTCAAGGTAAGTTTTAGACTTGTTTTTTAACGTGAGCTGATATGGGTTGAGACTTGTTTTATGGAATTTAATTTGACTTTTGAATTTGTTCAAGTAGGTTTGCTCCCTCTATGAATGCAATTATCTACCATGGCGACAGGAAACAAAGGGATGCGATTAGGAGAAAATACATGCCTAGATCTATTGGCTCCAAGTTTCCCATAATTGTCACTTCTTATGAGATCGCATTATCTGATGCAAAAAAGTATTTGAGACATTACAATTGGAAATATGTTGTGGTTGATGAGGTAAGTGTGTTATGTGAGTTTTATGGATTTCTCTAACCCTACAAGAATTAAGTCTACTTTCAAAACTGTGTCTAGACATGCTTAAAAGGCAAAGTGCAAGGCACCTGAAGAAATGCTATAAACATGCTTTAAATGTATAGTTCAAGGTACCTGATGAAGTCGCTGACCCTAAGTGTTCTGTTTTTGAAAGGCATTCATTTGCTTAAAGCAGCTAAGGCTAAAAGAGGTTTTATCGTTCTTTCTAAAACTATGCATAAGAGGTTTTATCGTTCTTTCTAAAACTATGCATAAGTGAACTAATTTGGATCTCCAATGAACATTTGTTTTGATTGGTCATTGAGTACTCATATGTATTTTCTCTAGTTATGTTTTATTGTACCATGAATATATGATCTGCCATTGTATGTGTAAGCTCATGCATTTGTGCATGAACTTGTTTGAAAGTCTTCTATTACATGTGTATTCCTGGATTTGCCTTCTGTTGATTAACTACAGTTTTGTTTCACATTTTGGACTTGGATTTCATTAAGATCTGGATAGAAATATAGATGCTGGACTGGCCCCAAAACTTTATGAAACTATGAGACTCATCATTATCCAAATAACATGCTGTTTCCTTGCTACTCTAAGGACCTCAAATTGTTTGGCATTTACTGCTGTTAATTTCCCATGCTATTTTGAAGATCTGTGCTTTACTTCATCAAAGCCTACACTTGCACTTGACATCTTATCTAGTCCCTAAAGATCTTTGTGCTTGAAAATGTTTTAAGCTTAATGACACTGATTCTTCTTCAATTTCCTTTAGAGCTTTTCTTATCCCCTTTATTCCCTCCTCTTTCTACAAGATTGATGACTACTGGTTTTTAAATTTCTTGAAGGGGCACCGGCTAAAGAACTCAAAATGCAAATTGATGAAGGAATTGAAACGCTTGCCTATGGAAAATAAGCTTCTTTTAACTGGGACACCTCTCCAGAACAATTTGGCTGAGCTTTGGTCGCTGCTGAATTTCATTTTGCCTGATATTTTCCAATCCCATGAGGAGTTTGAGTCATGGTAAGTTTTGTTTATATTACTATTTTTGGTGCCTGCTTGGTATCAATTACATTTCTAGTTTTTGTTATTCAGTTCTTAACACAAAAGTACTAATAAATGTTTATTTTGTCACTTTGTTCTTAAATTTTTTCACAATTCATTAAAAGCATAAAAGGAGGGTTTTCTAATTTTTGCAACTTGTTTTCATAGAATAAGCATAGACAAGAAAAATATGATAGCAGATGGGCCATCAATGTTTTTCTGCAATTTTATCACTTTGTTCTTAAAATTTCCTTTAGATAAGCTATCGAAAATTCAATCATGGTCTCATATACTGCTTTTGTAGTGTTGTAAACATTCTAGTATAGTAGTTTCTTGGTTTGGTTGTCTTTGGACTTCTATGCAATCCCCTTTATATGTTAGGCTGCTTAAAATGAGTTTGGCTTTCTCCACAGCTGATAAATCTGTAAATTTATAGAGTAAAACCCTTTTCGAAATATGAATATATCTTGTTTGTGGGTCCTGTACTTATATATCTCTGTGCCAGGTAATCTCTTTATTTGCATGTGTTCCTGGAGGCAGGTTTTGTCAGTTTCAGCTTTAACTAATTTTTAAGTATTAAATATGGAAATAAAAAAAATAATCAGTTAATTGATGTCTGCATGTACAATATTGTTGTCCTGTGTATTTAACTTCAAGTAAAGGCCATTATTGTGCCGCTTGGGTATGTTATAAAATATTAGACTGCTGGTTGTGAGCTATATCCTTGTGAAAGTCTTCCTTTCCATGCCATTGCACCCTCTTAGTTTGTATATGGGAAATTTTAGTTACATTCTGATAGATATTTGGAGTGCATGTGGTTGGCTGGATGATCATAGAAAAATAGCTGCATGGTAACAATTTTGGATTTGGTTTGCATGGGAATAGTAGACTTCTGGCAAAGTCATATTTCTTCATCCATATACTCCATTCACTTTTCCTTTTACTTTTGGATCTTGGAACTGCACCCTGTCCATTAGGGTGGGAATGTAAATTCTTGGAAAAAACAGAACTGGACGAAGAATGTGTCAAAATTGGCGTGAAGACCATGAATATCATTGAAGAGGTGTTATATACCATAGAGCTGATGCTTTCCTGCTCTCACCTCACCTATTCTATAACGTGGTTTATTGTGCAGGTTTGATCTTTCAGGAAAGACCAACAGTGAATCGATGGAGGAATTGGAAGAGAGGAGGAAAGCTCAGGCAAGTATCTTTGCTAGTGTGAACTTTGCTTTTATAAAATCATTCCACATGTACTGAGTGCCCAGGTTTGATCATTTTCAGGTGGTAGCTAAACTTCATGCCATTTTACGCCCGTTTCTCTTGCGGAGAATGAAGGCTGACGTTGAGCACATGCTCCCTCGGAAAAAGGAGATTATTTTGTATGCTACCTTGACTGAACATCAAAAGAATTTTCAGGACCATTTAATTAATAAGACTTTGGAAAACCATTTACGTGAGAAGGTGGATACAGGTACTAGGTTACTTCCAGGGGGAGCCCTACATTGAAAGTTTTGTACTTATAAGGAAGAAAAGATCTTCCATTCACTGAATTTTTTTTTTCATTGTCCTCTTTTACTAAAATTTTGGATTGATGAATTCATTTCATTGTTATTGGGATTTGTGGAAGACTTTCAGTTATGAACCTTATGATCTGATTTGTTCCAAATGGAAAAATATGTTCATTTGCTTTGTTGAGTTGGTTCCTGGTATACTTTTCTGATCTCAAACTTGAATTGGTTATACCCTAAACTGCTTTGTCCTGCATTATGTTCACTAATTGACAGGTCGTGGTATGAAAGGAAAGCTGACTAATTTGATGATCCAGCTACGG
The DNA here is from genome assembly GCA_949671775.1 of Mallotus repandus. Taxonomy (NCBI): domain Eukaryota; kingdom Viridiplantae; phylum Streptophyta; class Magnoliopsida; order Malpighiales; family Euphorbiaceae; genus Mallotus; species Mallotus repandus. Next base: position 3,130 of record CATIWM010098529.1, on the reverse strand, counting down.
AAGAACTGCAACCACCCTGACCTCTTAGAGTCTGCGTTTGATGGCTCATGTACTTATTTTTTATCAATGCTATTATGTTATGATGAATTCATTCTTTAAAATCCACTTAAAGATATTCATTTTGTATTTCTCGACAGATTTCTATCCTCCTGTGGAACAGATAGTTGAACAATGTGGCAAGTTCAGGTTGCTGGACAGATTGTTGAGCAGGCTATTTGCTCTTAAGCACAAAGTATGATGTGGAACTTATCATTGTTTTTGTATATCTCATATTTTTCTTACTTAAGTTCACTGCCTCTGCATCCAGGTTCTGATATTCACCCAGTGGACTAAGATTTTAGATATTATGGATTATTATTTTAGCGAAAAAGGTTTTGAAGTTTGCAGAATTGATGGCCGTGTGAAGTTGGATGAAAGGAAAAGACAGGTTAGATGCATCATGCTGGACATTTAATAGAATATTGTGCTTTCTGAACATTATTTTGTAGAATCCCATCTTAGACATGGATGAATTGCCACTTTATTGATAATTCATGGAAACAATTATGCATATGCAGCGTATCTTTTATGTATTTACTATTTATTTATTTTTGGTTAACAACCATAACATCTGAGATCAGCTGGGAAATGTTGGATCAACTTAAAGTGTCAGTCCTTTCAAGGATCTTTGTTTTTAATTAAGCATTTTTGGATGCTGATCAAATGAAATCTTAGTTGTGTTTTTCAATCTTGGTGAGGCTAATGCTGTTCTTAGTGAACCTTATTTTTGAGTTCTCATCAGTTATATGTTTGGGAATTGGGAAGATTAAGTAAAACTCAATTGTCCAATTGCTGTCCACAACCATTTACGGTCATGATATGTGCTATGTTTTCACTTATCATAATCTTACAGTTTTGTTATGTGGCAATGAATGCAATACAGCACAACTAATTATAATTTATCCATTAATTCATCTTCTTGAATCAGATCCAAGAATTCAATAATGTGGACAGCAATTATAGAATATTTCTTCTCAGCACTAGAGCTGGCGGATTGGGTATCAACCTTACTGCAGCTGATACCTGTATACTATATGATAGTGATTGGGTATATACTTGATCACATTTTATTTTTTTCTCCATCAGTGAATACACATTCACAATGTTTTGAACAAATTCACTTGTTTCTGTGCTCCAGAACCCTCAAATGGATTTGCAGGCCATGGATAGATGTCACAGAATCGGCCAGACTAAACCTGTTCATGTATACAGACTTGCTACAGCTCAATCTGTTGAGGTATCCCAGCGGTCATCTTAAAGTGAGTTAATGTTGATTGCCTAACTGGTGGGGGGAAATTGACAAGCTCTCTCTTAACAGGGCCGCATTTTGAAAAGAGCATTTAGTAAATTGAAGCTTGAGCATGTGGTCATTGGTAAAGGGCAGTTTCATCAGGAAAGAGTGATGTCAAATGGCATCATAGACATGGAGGTTCGTCATGCTCTTTTTCTTTATTTTTATTATTTTTTTTTTAAATTTCACACCAGTGTTTGTGCTTTGGCCAGAAGTTGGAAGGTTTATTTTGTCCTATTTTCTTAAATAATTGTTCCATTTTTTGAAGTAGCCTCTTCATTTTCATTGAGTATTTATTGGTTAAAATAATAATTACATGGTAATTGTACCTCGGTGACCCATAATCTCTGCTGAAATTAGGAAATGCTACGACATTTGAACCAAATATTTAATTTTTCATGGTTGACCATGTGTGGAAGGCTTTGCACATTAATGGAAATGATTGATTGATCTTGAATTGTTTTCTTTCTTTTTTGGGCATGTTATGTTAGGCCTTTGAATTATGTTTTCTAGTCTGTATATTTATTCATTCAATCAAGTAACTCTTAGATGACAATAATTGGTTATGTACTGGACTAAAATGGTGAGGGGAAAGAGTATAGTTGGGTTATAACTGAAAGGAGTGGCATAAAAATGCAGGTAAAAATATAGAAAAACAGTTTATTATATGTTTATTTATGTTGATGATGAAATTGATTTTGGGTGTTCATGTACTGATGTTGCATGAAATCTCAGCAATTTTATGCATATCTACATGCTGATGTGAACAAATTCATTTAATAGACCTCAATACAAAGAATGGCTGTGGGCTTTTCCATTAGAATTAAGGACTGCCAATGAATTATTACTTAAATCAGCTAAACCTGCTTCAATCTTATTTGCATGCTGTTTTTTGCTTTCTGCTGTTAACTAACTGAACTTTCAGGAAGATGACATTCTAGCACTGCTTCGAAATGAAGAAACTGTTGAGGACAAATTGATACAGACAGATATCAGTGATGAAGATTTGGAAACGGTCTTGGATCGAAGTGACTTGATTGTAGACACTGCAGGTGACAACAGAAATAATGCTGCTGTGGGCACAGTCCCTCTTAAAGGGCCTGGCTGGGAGGTGGTAATACCTACTGCATCTGGGGGCATGTTATCCACCCTTAACAGTTAAGAGTTGTGCAAGGGTCGACCAATTTTGGATGTATTGCTAATTTTGGGGTTGATATTGAAGATGCTAGTTTGCCCTCAAATTTTTAGTAGAATGTTGCTCTGGAAAGTCTTCCATTTTGGAAATGTCAGGTAGGCTTAGTAGCTTTAGGAGGGGAACTAACTTTTGTAAGATATTTTATATGTATTCACACCTTAAGTACAACCCCGGAAGCTTGAAATAGCTGTATGCATATCTAGTTATCTACAGTAAACTCTTGCACTGTCAGGAATTATTGTGGATGATTATGTAATTTAGCTGCCTATGGCAGTGAAATTGTGGACGGCTGATTGTTTTGTTTTTCTTTTTTTAATGATCAAGCTTCAACTTAGGAATCCGTTATGTATCTGTTATGGAGCAGTCTACACACCATGAAGATGAGCATGATTAAGAAGTGTTAAGAACCTCCAAGGAATAGAACCACGAACCCTAATGATTATGAACCCGTGAACTACTATCTTAGAAACTCAAGAACAAATTGAATTTCAGAAACCCAAGAATCGCTTAGATCAGATTGCAAAAAGGTTGATCAAGATTAGAACCTAAAGAAAACTAAGTTCTTTAAACCCTAACCCTTAACACGCCACAAGAATAGATCAATT
>CATIWM010098497.1:0-16671 GCA_949671775.1 Mallotus repandus | reverse complement strand
AATTAAGCCCATTTGACATTGGTTTTGTAATTAAGCCCTTATTTGTAATTATTGCATATGTAAAACACATGGGCCTTATAGCACTATATATTAATGGTATATGATAATTTAAGTTTAAAGTTTTATTTTATATAATTTATTAGCCCAGCTCAAATTGAGCCCAATTGAGCCTAACCGACTTCCCAAACTAACAATACCGACTTTTTTGGGCAGGCGAACCGATAATTTCAATGCCTTAATCGGTTCAGTTCGGTTCTAATGTTACCTTCAAAATAGTAGATAAAAAATTACCCTTCCTCGACCGAACCGACCGATGTTCACCCTATAAAATTTATCAAAAAAAAATTATTTCAATATTAAACTATTTTTTTTTATCAATATATTAGTATCTGATAAAATATTATGTTGATATAGCACCAAAAACTTTTTAATTTAAAAAAAAGAGAGAGAATTTAAAGATTTAGCAAAAGTTTTTTTCTTAAAATATAATATTTTAATTTGTCATAAGTTTATAGTTGTTAATATAATACTAAAATATCTTTTTCATTTTAAAATTGTAAACTTTACACATTTAAATAATTTTAACATGTTTTTCAATTAAAAAATTCATTTCGATGACATATAAATAATTTTAAATTTTATAACAAATTGAAATACTATTTTTTATTTTAAAATGGTATATTTTAAGAAGAAAAATTTTACTAACTTATTAAATTCGCTTTTTTTAATTAAAAGAAATTTAGTGTCATATCAACATTAAATACTACAATTTTTTTTTATAAGATGTTAAGAAATTGATTGAAGAAATATAATTTAATATTGACATAATTATCTAAAAAAATCAAGAACTTTTCGAGTTTTAACAATTTTTTTGACAAAATTTTTAAAAGAACATACTAAAATTGTTAAAGGCTATAAAGTTTGTGATTTTTTTATAAATTTTAAAAGAATGTATTAAATTTGTTAAAATATGTAAAGTTCAAGATTTTTTAAATAAAAGTTGAAAGGACATATTAAAATTGTTAAAACTCGAAAAGTTCATAATTTTTTAAGTAATTAGGCCTTTTTATAATTATTTTGTCACTCTTGAGACTAGTGGTATGAACGAATCAAGCTAAGTTGAGTCGAATTTTAACAAATTCAGGCTTGTTTCATTTATAATTGAACCAAACACAAGCCAAACTTATTAAATGGCTTGCACTATGTTTGGAAAGGAATGAAATGGAGGAAAGAAAATAGAGAGGAAAATGTGAAGAAAAATAATATTATTTTCCTTTCTTTATTTTCCGCTCTTATGTAAGAAAATAAATTTATCTTTTTTATTGGAGATCTAAAATACATGTGATATATTTACTACCGTACCCCTAAATTGAAACATATCTCCATTTATTGAAAACCTTTTTTTAAACTTGGCGAAAATATAAAATTCATTAATTAAATTAACCATTTCAAATTAATAATTTAAATAAAATAGTGTGTATAAAACTTGCATATTTACTAAAGATATTTTAAGATTGAAACTTGAAATTTGACAGCACAAGTTCAGTTAAAAAAAACATAAATATAAAAATGAACAAAATATAATTAATTAATTTTGAGCATGCCAAACTTTAAAAAAATATATAAAAATTATAATCAATTAACCTTTGAGCAATAAAGGAAAGGTATATGATTTTGGTAAAAGATTTTTTTTTTTTTTTGGAAGGAGATGAATGGTGGTGGGTATTTGAATAAACAAATGGCAAAATAGTAAAGTTAATCATTATAGTACATTTTTCACCCATCTTCTTCAATTTTCTCTCCAATTTGGAGAGACACGATGGGAGGGAAAATAAATTTAACTTTCTGTCCTTCCCCTATTTTTCCTCCTATTTTCAAATAACAAAAAGTTACTTTCCTCTCATATTTTCTATCCTCCCTACTTTCCTCTCATTCCAAATACAATGTTGCTATTTATAAGCTATTCACGAGTTTAAATGAACCTAAATGAATTTAAAAAAACTTTTAAAAATATGAACTAGCCTTGAACCGGCCCAAAACTGATCAAACTCGGAACTGGGTTTGAATAGGCTTGGAATCAGGGGAAGCCTGGTTCAGGACCGGTTCAAAAAAATTTGAACTGTGAATCGTTGCGAACAGAAAAAAAAAAACAATTGTTACTCTTAAATTGTTTTTATTATTATTACTCTCTAAAATTCATACTACTACTAAATATTATTTTTATTATTATTACTCTCTATTATTATTATTATTATTATTCTTATTATTAAGGCAAAGGGGTATCAAATAGTTTTTCAAAAGTAAAAGAACTACGTTGGCTTTGATTCCTCTAAACACCAAGAGGATACATAAGCAACTTAATTTTTGGTAAGAAAATTAAGTTCAACTCCTTTAATTTTTTCTATTACTTTCATTGTTAATTTTAATTCATTTATTATTTAAATTTTATTCACTTCAATTTTTAATTACATTAGTGTTTTTGACTTAATTTAAAATATTTAAAATAGTTTAAATATAATTATAAATTAAAAAATAATAAAAAAGTTTAGAACCAAAATCAAAACTTGATTCCAAACCAGAACCGAAATTGGAACCAACCCTAAATTGGCATAGGCTCGATTCCAATATGATTTTATAAACTACGAAACTGGAGCTGGCTATTCTGAAACCGTGGCTAGGGCTAATATGAACTATAAATTAAAGTTATTCATCAAAGAATTCAAAATAAATTATTTACTAAATAAATTATATTTAATAAAAACTACAACTTTATTATAATTTTAAATGTTTTTTTATTATGAATAAAATTAAATATTATAGTTAACACATTAAATATTAAATATTATATTTTTTATTATAGTTTAATAAATATTATATGTATTATATCAAATTATTAACAAGTAAAAATTATGAATTAACTTGTGAGATTTTATTCAAGGTTGATCACAAACTTTATGAGTCGAATTTTATAAAACTTAACCTTGATTTATTTAGTAAATGACCTTCATTATATGAGTCAGAACAAACTTTTATTAAACTGAGGTGCAAACAAATATGCTTTTTTATAATTCTAAGGAAGACTCGAATGAAGCAATTCTTATACCATGGACCCCTATCCATGTTGCAATATGGAGGAGGGTCCATCACACGTGTTACATAAAAAAGTGTACCTCTCTTTTAAATGTTACTTTAACGGTAGTTAACGCATGATCTCAAACACACAACCCTCTGCATTCATCACGAAGTCGCTCTCTCCATAACGAAGCTCTCTCACTCCTCTCTCTAGTCTCTCTTGTTCTCTCGCTCTTTGCATCCATCATGAAGCTCGCTCTCTCGTTCCTCACTCTAGTATCTCGCCGACGAAAGAATCATCAATTCATCTCTACAAGTTCGAATCTCAATTTTTGTAATGCCCACATAATGCATTTATATTTATTTGCATAACATGCGTATAGACATGAGGAATACATGGATTAATAACAATATATATATACATATATTAAGAATTTTATTATGTGGCTAAAGTAGAAAAAAAAATATATATATATATACACACACACACACTTAAGTGTTTAAAACAAAATGATGAATGTAGGACTAGATTTGAGGGTATGTGGCAGCCGTAAGGAAAAAGAAAAAAAATAGCATCCGATAGAAAAGGGAAGGAAGAGTATGGTTGTTTATCATCATCATCATCTTATTCTTCTTAAAAAAAATAGAGAGTTAAATTTTGAAATGGAATTGAAGGTTTAGAATTCATCCCAAATCATAATCTTCATCTTCAAAGGCTTTAACATATATATATATATATATATAACTAGTTTTTCAGTGTTATTGTTTTGATTATACCTTGCGCAAGGAAGCTTAAAATTGAGTGTTCTTTGATGATATGGAAACTTTGTTGAGTTTTCTAAAACTGTCCCTCTTTTATCTTGATCTGATTCAAACTCTATGTCAGAATATTTAGAGGAAATATTTTATTACTCAGTTTTCATTGCTGGTCTGAGTCTGGTAGATTATTTCTTAGGGTTCTTCCTCTATACACCTTCAATTTAAGTAAAATTAATTTTAAATTACACTAGACACATAGGGTTAGTGATTTGGAAAGTTTTATCTTGAGATTCATTGTATAGAATTATTGGTGAATTTTTAAAGTCACCCTATTAAATCTGTTATAGTTGGCAGCTTCATATGTTTAGGTAGTTTAGTGATGTTATCATGCTAGATGAGATTCCATTATTTTTTTGGATGTTTAAAAACAAGTGAATTATGATCTATTTCAACTAAACCGTATGGAAATTAGGCTGTCACTCATGTAAATGCAAGCAAAGTGAAGGAAGCAATAAAGGTAGGAGAATAACCTAATGTTCTATGTAAATATAACATATAAAATAAGTAATTCTAAATTTACTTGTTAAGCTAATTGGTTATGGGGAAAATGCATATTCTAATTCATAGATGTTGACTTTTTATTATTGTGTTGATGGTTGATTATTTTGAGATGAGATTGTAAATATAAATGGTGGTTGCTGAATTCGGGTGTCCTGTTTGGGTGAGAACATAATACTTGTTGAAGCCATATTTGGAGATTTATAACTCCAAATGGGGGTGTTGTTTATTACTATAAAAACTTGGAGATTTTATTTACAAAATTTATAGAAATAGACTAAGTTTAATTTTATTATTTTGATGGTCAATTTGGGCAATACTTTTGTTGCTTAATTTTGTTGATAGCTTGACCATGGTGGATTATTTTTAATGTTTCTCTTTGTATATATGTCCAATTGATGTGAAATCAATTGAAAATTAATTTATACTTATAATTATATTGATCTAGAGAAGATGGATTTGATACTCATAATGTGAAATTTTTGGTGTATTTTTGAATTGCACTATCAATTCTGTCATGTCTAAATATAGGTATATTTTTGGTTTATTATTGATTTCTTATGCATTATGGGATGTAAATTATTTAATGGAGTGGTATATGATGTCTATGTAAATATAAGAAATATGGTTGGATGAGTATGAGGACGCAATGATATTTGTGAATAAGGCAAGGTTATGTGTGTTGTGGAATCCCCTAAATATGCCATAAAAAGGCTAAAGAAAAACATTGTACAAGATTATGGCAGGTTGTGTGCGTATGAGGATCCATAAATAAATGAAAGAAGTTTTGGTTTTACATGTAATTCACAAGTTCATTGTAGTCCAAATGGAGAAAACACTATGCTATGTACATGTTATAAATTCATAGTTAAACATTGAATGGATAGGAAATTGATTATACTGCATGTTTGAATGTGTTATTTTTCATAAGATATTATGCTATTCCTTTACTGTGTTGCAGACTCACTCCTCTGCAATATTTTTTTTTAGGATTAGAAGATCTGTAGTCGGTCTTGAAAAAAATAAGTGCATCCATTACACCAACATTATGTCAGGTGGGTCAGAAGGAGGTCATCCTCGGTTTTTCTAGAATGGAGCATGTTTAGTGAATTTTCATATTTTGCATTAAGGCTAGTGTTTTATATATAAATAATATAAGGAAAGATGTGAACTACTTGATGCTGTGAGCCATTGTGGTGTGTAATATGTGTTTTTTTAAAAAATAATTTGTTATATGTATTGACTCGTGAACTAAAATTAGATATTTATGGATACATTATTTATTAGTCACATCCATACAATGTATGCCTGACATCCTTAACAGGTGTCATAGTTTTCCTACTGCAAGTAAACAAAATCCTATTTTCTTGCCCAAATCTTTCGGTTCCTAGTATGATGAACATTTTTTAATATTTTGCGTTACTTGCATTTTGCTTCCTACTATGATGAACATCTTTTTTTTTCTTCATATATACTTTTATTTTCATTCATTTAGATTCATCATTTAAATCTAAAAAGTTCATGAACTTTTACTTGCATGTTCATTGACTTTCATGCGCATGTTCACTTACCTTAACGTTCATGAACATGCAGGTTTACGAATCTTTAACCTTAACATTCTTGAATATAGGTTTTTGTTTTGCTATTTAAATAATAATGACTATGCTTTGTTTTGAATCATAAAATAAAAACTTTAGCTTCATTAAAAAAATTTAATGAAAATATCAATAACGATGCATGTATGATTCTATGACAAACATCTTTTCTGTTCATATGTGCTTTTATTTTCATTTATATAGACTCATCAATTAAATGATAAGGGTTCACAGACCTTTACTCGCATGTTCATTGACTAAAATTGACATTTAATAGCACATTTAACTGAAAACTTCATTACTCATCACGTAAAGATTCATTGAAATTTACCCGCATATTCATTGACATTCACATTTATATTCAATAATAAAAAAGTTCATTACTTTATTCTTAAAGATTCATAACTTATCTCTTGTAGGTTCAGCTATATCAACATGAAAAGAATAATGGAAGTAGGACCCTCTAAGCTTAAAGGAAAGTAGATTTATACAACAAACATACTATTTGGCAAAATATTCACTCAGATAACCTACACTGTCTCAATGCTATTGACTATGCTAAATGAGGTATGGTATTGGAGTAGCCAAATAACTGTGAAAACAACTCAAATCAAAAATGTATTTAAGCTGGAGTTTTCTTCACCATCTGATATGCTTTATGCAATGAATGGGGCTCCTTGGGAAATAGGTAAATCCTTATTCATATTGAAAAGCTAGGAACCAGGAAAAACACTTGAGGAAATTTTTAAATATGAGAACTTTTGGGTGCAAGTTTAGGGTCTAGCTACTCCTCTAGTCAGCAGTGAAACTGCTGTCAATATTGCAAACAATTTCTTTCAAGCAATTGTTTCAACTGGCAATTTTACATTTATGGATGAGCTAAGAATACCTGCTTTAAGAATGAAAGTGAAAGTATACTTTTCTGAACCTTTGCCACGTCACTTTTATGTTGGAGAAGATATAGATTGGGTCAAGAAGGATTGGGTATCTGTTAAGTTTGAAAGACTACCTTCTATATGTTGGTTTTGTGGTATGTTTGATCATACAACAAGTAAATACAGAGATTTGATGACAGTAAAAACCATAAAACTAGAACATTAACCTTCAAATATTAAAGCTTTCCTAACTCAGGAACCAAGCAAATACCGGTTAAATCTAGAACATAGCCCATCTGATTACCTATTAACTCAAATGCTCGAATAAGACTAAATGCCCAAAACTTCAACTTTGAAGACATAATAAAGAAGATGGAAGAAAAAATGACTGAATTAGAAAGAACGGTGCAAGAAATGAAAAGAAGAAAAGCAATATATGGAAGCTATAGTTCCTCTGATTGATCTAATAGTGATAGTGACTAGCATTATCACTACTTTGTTATCTTTTATCTTTACTTTGTTTAATGAACAACTACTATATGTTTATGCTTAAAATGCTTTAGTTTATTGTATGAACTTTGTTTAATGCAGACTTCATTAATAGTTTATCAAATTTTTATTGATGTTCAAGTATAAAATTTCATTGTATAGATTCTTTTTTAACGCAGCTAATTAGATAAAATAAGTATATTCATTGACCTTCACCTACATATTCATTAAACTTCGCCTGTAGGTTCTGATAGACCTTTAAACTAAAAGTTTATTAGTTTAATCTTACAAATTCTTTGATCATTATATAAAACTTCATTGTCACTAAACAATTGAAAATAAACATGTAGAAGTTAATTAATAGTTTATAATAATTTATCAAATTGTTATTAATCTATTGGTATAAAATTTTATTATATAGGTTAATTTTTAACGTAGGTTAATTACATAAAACATTGTATGTTCATTGACCTTCACTTGCAGCTTTATTAAACTTTGCCTACAGGTTCAATAAAAAGTTGAAACCTAAAAGTTCATTAGTTTAAGCCTTAAGATTTATAGATCATCATTTTAACTAAACAATTGAAAATGAACATGCAAACCACTATCATTGTATTAATGAACAAGTGAAAACAATCATTGAAAACTTCATTGTCAAGCATTAATATATACATTATATTTTTAAAATTGAAAATTAAAAATATAATATCTAAATTGTATCTCAGCAATTTACTATAAATTCAAAGAGTAACTTAATAATAATAATAACTTCCATCATCTTCATTGAAACCACTGTCCCAAATATCTCATTCTCCTCTATATGTTTCCATATGTCTGATATAGTAGACACCACAATCTGAATTTGATGTTCTTGTTCTCCAATTCATTTTCAGTAACACTTCACTATAGCTTGACAAATTTCTTCCTTTTTGAATATCATTCTTTATCAAATATCCCTTGAATGCATCAGCCTATAACATAAACAAACAGATAATGAACTTGAAGCATAAAAATCATGAATTTACATTTGATAACTAATGAATCTATAAGTAATGAAACAAACAAACAAACAAATATTAAAAATAAACTTGTGAGCATTTTTGCACGGCCTTCATATTTCTTCACCATAGAAATTCCTTTTTTCAAAGGTAAGTTATCAATTATTTCAATTTTCTAATTTTTAAAATTGATGCAAACAACAAAAAAATGGTCGTGTCTGTGAAGAAGAAAGAACACCTGAAAAATTAAATGTAAAAATGTTCATTAGTATTATATAATATATACATAAAAACATGTATTGAAAAGTAATTATTCATACTTTCTACTTACCAAATCAGCATCACTTACATCAAGATTCAGAAAATTCAGTTCCTTATCTATCATTCTATCAAAAAAAATTTGACGATCTTCTGAGTTTTGACTTTTAATGTAATCTTTAGATATGTCTATTTGAAGTTGAAAATAAAAAGTAATGAATCAATACATAAATTAATGAACATTAAACCTATAGATAAAATAAACATCTACTTACAAATACATTAGTAAAGAAAAACACTCGATTTGGTTGACCAATTGATTTCAGATCAATAGTGTTCATCCTTAAAGCCCAAACATCCAATATCATATTCTAAATTTCTCCTTTACATAGACTTTGAAGGCTCTCTCTACTAACACAATAGTCTCCAAATGAAAATAATAATTCTCTAACCAAAAAAAAAACAATATTAGCATAAGTTAAATACATCTATTGAATAATGAAATTGTAGCAACAAATGGAAAATATAAAACCTTACCCATTTTTCTCTTGGTCAACTTCAACTGTGAAAGCAAATTCAGAAATTATCTTTTCTTTGATGATACATTTTTTATTTTTCCATCATTTTCTGTCCAAAAAGGAGAACTCAAAGCTACATGAAGCTTCTTGTATTTTCTTATTTGCCTTATTCTTTTTTGCAAATCTTCAACATCAGACTCTGATTCATCAACCAATCTATAATAAAATATAAAATGTACAAAGTTAAAATAATTCAATCTATAAGTGCATTGTTCTAATAAACAAACAACATAAAAAGTACATACTCATCAAAAACTTCTTATGGAGTTTGAGCTTCATTTTCAGCTTGTTCTACACTAAGAACAGCTTCCCCAACAATTTCCAAATATTTTTAATCCTGTTGAAAAGTAGGGAAAAAAATAATGAATTTGTAGTCAAAATTGAAATGAACCTGTGAATTTTAACTAATGAAATTGTCCTAGATAGGCAATGAACCTAGTGTTTGTAATTTATGAACCTAAGTATTAAACTAATGAATGCTCAAACAAACAACAAACAAAAACTCATAAACATATGCAAAAATCTTTTGTGGACTTTGATGTCCACTTTTAACTGGTGTGGGAGTTAATCCTAAAGAGAAAGAATGAGAAGAATGCTCTGTGGATTTTTCAGTAACAGTTTTTATTATTACTTTCTCAAGTTCTACAACTGCTGTAAGGAAGTCTTCATTACTATAGAAATCATCATCAACATGCTCTTCAACTCTTTCAGCAATAGTGTCTTCTCGTCCTTGAGAGCTAGAAATGTTATTAAAGATTTCATTGATTGACTTCATAAGCTGACTTCTTAATTGTGTCTTTCTAACATCTGCCATCACTTCTCCAAACTCTATCATATCAGCAACCAATTTCTTGATGACAGAGGACAGTCTTTCCATAGGTTCCTATAATGAACATGATATTATATAAGCTATACATTTCTTCAAACTAATATTTATTAATATTAAATATTTTGTATTTACCTTCCTCCCTTCTTGATGTGGTTCTTTTTTATGTTGTTCTTTCACAGGTTCTTTATGTTGTTCTTCCACAGGTTCTTCATGTCTCTCAGCATCTTCCCCTGAGCATGTAAGATGAGGAAATACAGCATCATTAACTTCTTGTTGTTCATCTTGGTAAAGTTCCTATGGTCCTTCTTGTTGTAGATGCTCATAAAATGGAACTACAACTAATCTATTAATTATTTTTCCTTTTCCAAAGCCTCCCTCTTTCAGTTCTTCTTTCACTCTTTTTTTTAACAATTTCAGCAGTCTAGTTAGAGAGGATAGGAAAACTTTTGCTATAATCTCTTACTTTGAACTCTACTCGGTTCAAGTAAGTTAACTGCAAAATTAAAGAGATAAAACTCATGAAACTATATTTGATAACTAATGACCCTCAATCTTTTATCTAATGAATATATACCAATAACACAGTGAACACATATGTCTCAACTACGACAAAACTATGAAACTTCATCATTTTAAGTAATGAACCTAGATGATTTAACCAAATGAATATATATCTTTAAACAAATGAATCTATATCTTTAACATAATGAATATAACTATTCAATTCAGAAAAATAAGTATACATTACTCATCAGCATAAAAGTTAAAGGACTAGTGAAAAAACCACTTGGTTTTTTCTTCCATTCTTCAACAGAATGTACCAAACTCTTTAAGATATAAAAACACCAATTTAGATTTCTTATTTCCTTAACATTAATCAGAGATAATAGTATCTTGTAGTTGGACTTTCTACTTTGATGCCCTTTCAACATTGATGAAACTACAAAAACTATAAAATTCCTCTTAAACTTATCACTATGGTCTCCTTTAACTACCATTTCTTCACCCATTTTCTGTGTAATTGGGCTTCCAACAGGTATGTTCCACCTCTGTCTCCAAGACTTCAACAATTCTACATACTGAGGTGTGTCATTGTCATTTTTTGCCTCTACAACAACCTTCTTTCCTCTTGGAATATTGCATGTGGCAAAAACATCATCTTCAGTCACACAAGGTTCTAATTGTATTCTAAGACTATTGCAGTCCTACAATAGTCAAAATTTTCAACCAAAAACCTACTCAATTGTCCATGACTTTCAGACAATGAGAGTTTTAATAAGATCTAAAGCCTATTTCAATCACAACATTTTTTTGTTGTTCAAATAACTTAGGTATAATAGAGAATAATGACTTTGGTGACATCCTCGTTAGTAAAGATTTACTGGTCTGTGATGGTGAAGTCTTTACCTTTTTTGCTTTTTTTTCGTCTGTTACCTTCGTGTTTTCCTTAATTTCTCTCCTACATAATATTTCAACATCTCTGTGTATTCTGACTCATCGAATCTTCTCTTCACCATTTTTAGTTCTTTAAATCTGTAATCAATAAAAAAAATCAATAAATCTCTAAGTTATGAATATATGAATCTCTGAGTTACACCTACTGAACCTTTGAGTCTAAAGTAATGAATCTCAATAAATGCAAAATATATACCAAAATATAAACCACAAATAAACATAATAAATCCATAAAATAACATCTCGATATCAACATAAAATTTAATAAAACAAAAAAAACTTTATGCAAATAAAAAATAAGAAAATGTATACACAGAGACTTCAGTTCAAATAACTTACGAAACAAGAAAATGAAAATCCACTGTGCAAGGAACTTAAGAAGCAAGAAGATGAAGATGAAGATGAAAAGGATTTTGAGATTTAGGGTTTCGACAGAGAATATGGTAGATTGTACTTCTAAAAAGATTGAGGATTTTTTGTGTTACGAATAAGTTAACCCGCTGGTTAATATCATCCTAGGACACGACAGAAAAAAAAAGGGCGCTTAAGGGTGTAATCGAGCCGATTTCGCTATCCTACATGGTGTTCACGAGCTGTTCGCGAGCTTAAATGAGACTATTAATTAAAATTATACATTCAAAAATTAAAAATAAATTATTTATTAAATAAATTACAATATATTTAATAAAAAATATGATTTTATTCTAATAATATATTTTTAAAATATATTTTATAATACAAATTTATATATTATTTATTTAAAATCAAATTACTAAACATTAAAATTACGAGCTGGCTCATAAGCTTCTATTCGAATTTGTTCACAAGCTTCACGAGCCGAGTTTTGTATAGTTTGAGCTCGACTTGTTTATTAAATAAGCTTTAGTATACGAGCTCGAACGAGCTTTTATCGAGCCGAACACCAAACTACTCGCGAGCGGCTCTACTCATTTACACCCTTAAGCACGCTTGATATTCCTAATACGTGTTAAAATAACTATTTGCATGTATTTACATATAGGTTCATTAAGATTGTTCTTAAGATTCATTAATATTGACCTGCAAATTCATTACTGTTTACCTAAAGATTCATAACTTGTAAATTCACTACAACCTGTCTAAAAAGATCATTACACGTGTTAATTAATATTATAGAAATAAACAATATTAATTACACGTGTAAATAACAAAAATAAACAATATTAATATTAATTATTTATTAAACAAAAAAATGATATGTTTACAAGTGCTATAACTAAAAATATATGTATATAAGTACCATAACTAAACATTCCAAAATTCTAAAATAATATAATTTACAACTTCATAATAATTTGAACTTAAATCTCTAGTTATAGTTATCAATTCTAAACTGCCAGAACTTGGATGAGCAAGGTATCCAATTGAAACTACTTGTGAAAGAATTTCTTGCAAACAAAACAAAGGTTTATGACACAACATGAACAAAAGTTCATTAGCTGATAGACTAAAAAGTTCATTTAAAATGATACACGGATTCATTACCTGAACAGAAGCTCGAACAACAATTTTTTTTTTATTGTAGCCATTTGAGCAATTTTCCTTTGACCTTTAGCTTGATTAAACTTCTTTTCAATTGCACTCTTAATTCTTTTGTTGCATTCACATTTTGCTCCATTATAAAGGGGATTTTGTATTTTTTTCACTAGAATAAGATATTGAATTGGATTCATCTTCAAAATAAACAACACCAATCTCATCTATAACTCTCTCATTTGCTCTTTCAAAAGCTTCATCACAATATTGACGAGCCTTCATGTTGTCTTCATTAGTTAAAATTAATTTATGGAAATTTCTAACCATCTGTATCCTTCAAAGAGAAGTAGCTAAATCAAATTCATCATATGAAGATGCCAACGGAATATCAATACATCTGCTCTCAATCACTCCTTTAGTCCATCTTTTCATAATATATTTCTCTGGAATTTCTTTAAAAAAATGGATATTCAAAATACGCAAACAGTAACAACACAAAATCCCTACTTTAAAAGAAAAAAAATAAATACAAGATTTATAACCGTTTAGCATATTAGCCTATGTGAGAACAGGTTCATAAAAAATTACTTATAAATTCATCACAACTTAATTACAGTTTTATTACTACTTCCCCATAAAATTCATAAGAATAGTTTTGTGCACATGATAATTAGGTTCATGATGATTTGCCTATAGCTTCATTAATTTTAAATTTCAGGATCATCAAATAAAAACACAAAATTCAAAGATTTTCACATACCTCAAAAAACATTTTACAAGTGTAAGTTATGAAAGTATCTGCAACATTAAAAAGAACCTCATGATGTATGATATCCAAATCTTCTCGCCACATATGATACTTAAGACTAGTGTTATCATAACCCAATAAAATTTAATCGTAAGCATAACTCTTCATATACTACTTCTCAAACAAATAATATATCTCTATTGTGTATATTTCCCTAACATGTGAAAGAAGTTTCACATCATTCATAACCATTATAGGTTCACCTTGCTCATAATGTAGGTCTTGTCCATTTTCTTTACTTCTCCATTCTGAAACCACATTAATAAAAGAGTTGTAAAAATTGCAAAGTCCCGCAGTCTTGAAAAGCCTACTAGACGCATAACAATTGGTAGTCTCACTCCTTTGTGATGATTCCACTAAAAAATAATCTTCATTAAATGCAGGACACCATTTCTCTCTAATATCAAAAAGCTTTTGCATCAAAGAATTCTTGTGATGCTCATATTCTCTTTCCAACCTAAGAATAAACAAAAACAAATAAAGATTAATCAACACAGAGCACATAGGTTCACAGAATAAAATAGTAAGATTCATTACTTCTACAACTCAGGTTCAACTATAAAAATTGAAAAAAAAAAATTCGACATACCTGCTCTAATAAAACTGAAACTCAGCCTCTGTATCACTATATTTAAGCACAGAGTTGAATAAATCAATAAATCCTTCATGACTTCTTAAGAAATTGATATTCTTCTTTGAATTCTCCCATATATGCCATATACAAAGTCTATGCCGTGAATTTGGAATGACTTGAGCAATAACAGCAGATTGATCTATCATTATAGTCTGTGGATATCTACCTTCCATAGATCTCAAAAACATATTGAACAACCAAACAAAAGACTCTATTCTCTTATTCAACAAAAAGGCCACATCCAAACATCACATTCATACAGTGATGATTCATACCTACAAATAGACCACAAATCATATCATATCTATTAGTGTGATATGTTGTATAATGAACTAATAAATCTCTAAAAACCTCATAATCTGATTTCATACGTGAATCTCTCCAAAAGAAGCTACACAATCTAGCTTCACTATCAACCTTAAAATAAAAAAAGAATTCCTTTTCATTTGATTGCCTTTGTCTAAAAATTTCAATTAAAGAATTAGAATCGCTGCCGTCCAACTTCTTCAAATTTTCCAAGGCCAAATGATTATAAGCATCCCTATCAATAAAACCAACAAATGAAGAACCACATGATTGCTTTTTAAGTAATTTAATACCATCAGACACAGGAATTCCACTTTCTTTTCAATGCTTGAGATAAATTAATTGATTTTTTAATCATTATTCTATGCGAATGAAGAAGATGAGTTTTACTGGAATCACATAATTCATGATCTTGCTCCTTTTCATGTCTCGTCACTGTTCAAACTAAATTTTCATCAACATCAAACTGAATAAAAGCTTTACAACTAGATTGAACATCAAGCTTCGAATAACACTTATTCTCTTTTTCAGCTTTTATTTTTCTCTAGCCTTTGAGTAACAAAATCTCTTCATTAACAATGTTTTACTACCGAGTCTATATCTTTGCTTGCTCTTTATAATGCTAAAACCCATTCTAAAAGCATATTCATTATATAAAACATAAGCCTCTTCAAAAGAATTTACAGTCAATCCCAACAAATCATCACCAAAAACATTATATATAAAAAAATGTAATTAAAACATTACACATATAACCAAATTCATTATTACTTATACACGTATTCATTAACAAAGAGCTATAGGTTCATTACAAACTGAAAAGCATAATTACTCTCATGAAAAATATATGAACCTAAAATGCATAATTACTGAAACTCTATCGTTTAAATAATAAACCTACATGCACAAACTAATGAACCTCTACTTCTAACTAAGAAAAATAATAAAAAACAAAAATATATTAGTCAAACAATAAAAAAAAGATTACAACAATTCTAAGCAACATATTCATTATTTTACCTGAATTCTCATAAAACACATCCTCAGATATATCATTAACATTTGAAATATGATTGTCCATTTATATGTACGAATTAAGAAGAGAAAAAATTGAATAAAATTAAGAAGAAGAAGAGTAGAAGAAACAAAGATGTAAAGAAGAAGAAAATATATGTGCGAATAAAGGAGAGAAAATCATAACAAAAAATCTCTCCAAATATCCAAAAAATGAGAGTTTAAAAATAGAAAAACTCTAAAAGAAGAACAAAAAAAATAGCTAACTGCCGTTAAATAAAAATGTCAAAAAAACAGCATAGGCTTCCTAATATCATACGTGAGGGTCAATCTTGCAATATGGATAAGGGTTCATGATATAATTTACGCGAATGGAGTCCCTTCCTCTACATGCTTTGAAGTACTTGCTAAAGACAAAGACATTACTTATTTATACTTTGAAAAAATGATATCAAAATAAAAAGTGATATAATATTAAATATAATAACAAACAAATGAAATGTTAATTAAGTAAAATAGTGTTGAGCCCTCACGAGTAACCTAAGTAGCAAAAGGTGTGGACATCCTATTGAGCATACTAGAGATCAAACCCCACCTCCTTACGATATAGGGATTTAATCATTTAATTTAGTTTATAAAAAAAAAGTAAAATAGTGTTGATATATATACATAAAATGAGAATTTTTTTTTTATTGCATTGAACAAAACAAATATACAAAAAATTTTAAAAAAATTTTACAAAAAAGGGTTATTTTTCTATTTTATTAGCCAAAATACCTCAAGTTTTAATTATTTACTAATTTTACCAATTTTATTTATAGGCGTGCCCTCTTTTACCTTTTACTTTATTTTTCCATTTATTTTTATTTTTTCCCTTTCTTTCCTTTTTATTTTTATTCTCTTTATTTTTTCCTTCTTTATTCATTTC
>CATIWM010098483.1:0-24743 GCA_949671775.1 Mallotus repandus | reverse complement strand
ACTTCGGCCTAAATCTTTAGTTTGCACCAAATTAATAAGCTTTGGACCAAAATGAACTCCATGTGCTCCAAATGGATCAAACTGATTCAGATTTGTACTTTGAGCCCACATTGCTTGAATTAGCATATGTCATGCTTCCTTCATCTTCTTAGCACATGCCCATGTGATTGGACCTCTATCATCAGTGAAAGGGTTTTCAATCCTTGTTGGATTAGGATTGCTTGTTACATATTGAATCCTTGTTGGATTAGGACTGCTTGTTACATATTGAATCCTTGCTGGATTAGGATTCCTTCCCATATCTTGAATCCTTGTCTGATTAGGATTCCTTATCATATTAGGTTTCTCATCAATGGAGATGCGAGTAGACTTAAAAATATTGTGAATCCAACTACAAAAAGTGTTAGAAAAACCAACACTCTCAAGGGTAGCAAGAATAAAGTTCCAATCCATAGTGTCAAAGGCCTTGCGAATGTCAATTTTAAATGCCATATTACCACTAAAACATCAAGAACTAAGCAAATTGACATTTTTCGAAGCAACAACAATGCGATTCTCAATATGACAACCTTTTACAAAACCGAACTAATGAGGATCAATAATCTTACTTGCAATAATGGCCAACCTATCAGCTAGGATCTTAGTAATAATCTTAAAAACAAAATTACCTAAAAAATTGGGCGAAATTTATCAACAGAATTAGCATCAGGGATTTTAGGGATCAAAATCATGAAATTAGAATTAAGCCCATGGAAATCATCCTTGTAACAAAAAAATGGCCGACAACCGAAAAAACATTCTTATCAATGAAATCCCAACATTATTTATAAAATAAGCCAGTATAGCCATCTGGGCTAAAAGAACTATAGGGTCCATATCAAAGACTACCTCTTTTATTTCTAAATCCAAGGGCACATGAACAAGAGAAGAATTATCCTTATGAGTAACCATACAAGGAACAATATTATAAATAGAAGAATAATCCCGATAAACCATAGGAGTAGAGAAAAGTTTAAAGAAATAACCAACAATATAATCCTGAATAGCAATAGCATCAGAGATAAAAGTGTCATTAACCAAACTATGGATTCCAGTCTGAGGGCAATGATGGGCAAGCAAACTGTGGAAAAATGTTGAGTTACGATTACTTCTTTCATCTATTTAATGCGATATTGATCCCTAAGCAAGCAGTGTTAACTATCAAGGTGTAATTGAAAGTGTTAATGAGCTTCTAGTTCTTTGGAATGTAAATCCTCAGAAAAACCATTATGAGAAATAGCTGCCTGACTATTTATCAAGTCTTGCTTTTCCATAGAAATATTAACATCCACATGTCCAAAAGTGGATTTATTCCAATTGCGAAGGAAAACACAACGAAGCTTAAGCTTTCACATTAAAACCAATATAGGATGACCAGTGAAAGATAAAGAACCCCAAAAAATCCTTACATCTAAATAAAAATTTGGATGATGTATCCACATAGAATGAAATCTAAAAAGACTATAAGAAGAAGCCTGCACCTGGTGACAATTAAGAAGGATAGGATTGTGATCCGATTGGTGACGCACAAGAGCAAAACACTTGATGAAACTCCAAAAGCTAAGAGCTTGATTGTTACAAAAGGCATGGTCTATACTAATGTCAATGCAATGAACACCAAATCTATTGGTAGTCCAGGTATAAAAAAAACCTCTAGCATCCAAACAAGTGAGATCACATGTTAATATGGCACTAGAGAATTCATCATAAGACCGTGAGGAAGGAGTACATCAATTTTTCATGAGCTCCAAAGTAAGAGTTAAAATCATCAAGCACATACCAATTACCACCACAAATAGTAGAAAGCTGAGATAAAGAATTTTAAAGAAGTCTACGTTAAGATGTTAAAACATGGCCATGAACACATATAACATAATGCCAGGCTGAATCCATGAAATATTTTGTAGTGATTTGCTGATAAGAACTTGCCAAAAAGAATACATTACCAACTCCAAGAGAAGTAGAAACCAATACCCACAAAGAAGATGCATTATCCGCTGCAAAAGAATAGCCTAAAGAAGACCAAATTTGAAAATGAATACTATGAAAATCAACTTTTGATTTTTTTATACATAAACATCAAGATGATGAGTTTTACATAAATTAGAAAGTGTAAGTTGAGTGGCCTTGTTCCCAAGACCCCTACAATTCTAGAAGACAACTTTCATTGAGAGGCACGTGAACTAGCTCTTCTGATAGGCTTATGACCAATTAATTTAACTTGCTTCAAAGGTGATCTTTTCTTTCGGACCGTTTGCCATTCTTTAAAATTAATAGTTTGCTCATTATCTATCAGTTCTACCCAATTATGTTTCCTAGTCTGCTCTAACTCCTTTAAAGATTAGGGCTATCGAGGAGATGTTATGGCTTGGACTATTGAAATTTGTTTCTGTTGGTTATTAGAAGGTGGCTCATTAATGGCAAGTGTGCTCTCCTACACCAAGTCAATAGTACTTGAAGATGTGTCAGCTTGAAAGGCAGTAAGGTCCTTATTTGTTGGTTTAATGACATCATCAGGAATAACATTATCAGGCTGAACATAAGGCTATTTTTTTCATTGCCAAAGTTTTCTAGATGGAGAACGACCTCTAGTGTGATCTATGGGGGGCACAGATGCATTAACTTTAAATTCTGGTTTATGCAAACAACAACTTGAAGAGTTATGGCCAATAGAGTGACATGTGCTGTAAAAAAGAGGAAGGTTTTTGTAAGTGACTTCTATATCAGATAAATTGCCTTCACAATCAAGTATGATTTTGTGTTATAGCAGAGTAGCCAAATCCACATTGACAAGGACTCTTACATAGTGTCTGAATTCACTATCTAAGGTTGCATGATCAATCTGTAAAGGAACCCTAATGTTTCTTACTATATTTGTAAGAATCTATGGATCTTAAAGCTCCCACCTATAAAATCGCACCCATAATTGTGTTCTTATGGACTTCTCTTTGTAGGGGTCAAAGCCAGGAACCCATCTTTGCAAGCATAGAATTCCTGGCTTAAGTGTAAGAGATCATTTACTCCATATAGATTCCTTGTCTAAATTAGAAGTTAGGAGAATATGAAAATAGCCATGCCCTAAAGAGATAAGGTGCCATTGAGATTTCAGGTTCCAGATGGACAAGAGCCTGTCCTTAAGTTTTGTAAGAGTCCATAGAGAGTCACCTTTGCTTAGTACTACCCATCAAATGAGGGAATGCTGGCATAGAGCGATATGCTTTTGGTACAAAACAAAATTGATCATTATTGCTTGATAGGAACTATAGATTGTAGCACAAGTTGGACATATGACGAAAGGTTCCTTAACAGTAGAAGCATAACTTTTTTTTGGAATAACAGTTGATAAATGGGCTTGAGCTATTGGAATAGTAGGTGAATCCTGCAGTCGAGGTTTTGACGAGAAAAATTCTGCATAACGAAAATAGGGATCTACATTAATTTGACATGGATTCTTGACGTCGTCAAGATTAGGGTTTTTTGCCCGCAGCAAGGGCACCACCACTATTCATCAATTTTCTTCTTCTATTATTATTATTATTATTATTATAATAAATAATAAATAATAATGTATTTAATCAAAGATAAAAAAAAATATAATTAAATCGTTACTCCATTTTCTATTGTATTAAATACCTTGAAATTCTATATATATATTTGGCCAAACGCTCAAATTAGAACCTAACATTTTACCTTAATTGTATATTGGACCCTCTCAATTTTTCTTTCTAAATTGGACCTTAAAGATGCAAAATGCTAAACAAGTTAGACCCTACCATCAATTTGACTATAGCAAATGTTAAATGTTGTCTATTTGGACGAAGTGGTCCCACCAGTTACTAAAATCAGCATCAACATGGCAAAAGTAAGCTCTACTTGTGAGATGGCAAAAGTAAGCTCTACTTGTGAGATGACAAAAAATGGATTTGGCTCCAAAATACAGCAGTTTTAGTGAGTGCCATTTGCAACCACCAGAACAAATCTTACTTCTCATCATCTTCTTTTTCAATCTTCTAAGAGCATAGCATAGAACATGCAAGAAAAATGGGAGAGAGCCAATAATAACCAACAAAATTGTCAAGATTGGGGAAAAGGAACACAAGAGGCGAGATAGTTGAAGTTCAACATCCAATAGGGTGTAATAATAGAGACAAAATTATCATCTTCATAAATTCAATTTTAGAGCCACCCATTGGATTTGCTATCAAGAACCAATTTGACACTTTAGCCAAAAATCCCCAAATCAATTCATGAAATCTATACAACACCACAAGCAAACTAATTCCATCATATAATGCTTCAAAATTAACAATAACTAAAAAATTTCCATACGAAACATAAAAAGAAAAAATGCCCTAAAATTGCTTGTACACTCTTTGTCCACTCGCAATCGCCCGTCGAGAACCTCCATCCTCCGCTGCAGCAACTCTCACAACCAAACTCCCAAACTATTGGGGTCGTTTTTCAAGACCCTAATAGCCGATGATGAAAAAGCTAAAATGTCTCAGCATACAATCAATTTGATGAAGAGAATTGAAATTCAAACCATTTCAAAACCCACTGAACCACTAAAACCTTACCTGATCACCAATCACATTATTCCAAGACCTAACCAAACCCCGATCAACCTTAACCCAACCATTTTGGTATTAAGAAAGAGGTTTCTAAAGAGTAATTAGAGAGAATTTTACTTGAGTCATGGCTTCTAAACTAATAAGTACAATCCTATGTAAGGCCTATTTATAGTCTATATTCTATAGTTTTCAGTCTAGTTTTGATTCCTAAAGCTTCAGTTTAACCTTTGGAAACCTTGAGAACAAAAGTCAAACTTTGGTCAACAAAACTTTTCAGTGGTCAAATAGAGCTTCCGGAGTTGAATTTCAGTCTGAAACTGCCTTCCGAAATTCCAGTATGTCAGTGGATCCCATTTGGCAAAAGGCAAATTTTGACCTCCGGTGGTCAGACCGAGTCCCGCAACTATCTACCTCTCTTTGTCCTTATCCAAAAAGGAACACTTGTAAAAAAGGTGCTTTCCAAGTAAGGAATATTACAAATTTGGAATATACTAGGACAAGTGTCAACTCTTTAAAGACAGAGTATATAATATGACCTAATAACCTTGAATATTCAAGGGAATTTACAATAAATGCCACTAACCTCAAATGCCTATAAATAAAA
The DNA here is from genome assembly GCA_949671775.1 of Mallotus repandus. NCBI lineage: Eukaryota > Viridiplantae > Streptophyta > Magnoliopsida > Malpighiales > Euphorbiaceae > Mallotus > Mallotus repandus. The sequence continues at coordinate 19,529 of CATIWM010098483.1, read as the reverse complement.
GCTTTTGGGGGCTTTTTTCCAATTTTGAAAATAGGATATTCCAGCATAAAAATCAAGAAAGATCTCTCTCTAAAAAAGCCTTAGAAATTAAGGAAATTTTGGGAAATCAAGAGGAAACTATGCCAAAATTCCTCTAGACCTAGTTTCTCTCTATTTTCCTCTCAAATCACTCTTAAAAATACCAAAATCAATCACCAAAATCATAAACTCAACTCCTGCAAATCACTTCCATACAAATCAGAATCAAATCCAAGCCTAAACCCGCCTAAAAACACCCTTTACCCTTTAAGTTTCAATCTCAATTCTCTAAAATTAATTGGTGTTTCATGGTGAGTTCTTGCCCAAATTTTAGGGCTAAACACTTTATAAAACATCATTCTCATCGATTCTCATCTTATTTCTGGGGTTTGGGGCATTAAAATCAAGTTTGCAAGGCAAACAAGTGCAAAACCGCACTGTTCAGACATGAACAGCTGGTTTTGGCTCATGAACAGCCAAACTAGTTGTTCTTCCCCTAAAAATGGCTATTGAGCCTCTCAGACCAGTTGTTAGAGGTCCTAAAACCAGCTCTTTAGGCCCCAAGTCTGGCTATCCACTCCTCTGCACTCTAAATGATTATAATGATGGTTTTTAGGGGTCCAGGGGTATATACTTGCTTGAGCTTGATCCTAATTATCCCCTAAGATCCTAGGATGATGGAATTGAAGCATTTTAACCTATTTTTCTATTTTTAAATGATTTTACTATTACCTTTTATTTCTTAAAAACTCTTCTTTGAAGTGTTTTCAAGTGTGATCCTTGATCTTGCTTTGGTTTGGTGATTGTGATTATGTTAGTTAATGTTTATGTGACTTTTAATTAAATGTTTTGTTAATTTTCTTTATTATTTATGGTTAATTTTAGTGTGAATACATGTTTAAAGTCTTGATTAATGTGTATTGTGCACATATGCTGCTTGATTGTGCTTGATTATGCTAAATTGGACTTTAATTGTTGATTTACTGTTGTTGTGACATCATTTGCATAATTTGTGTCTTAATTTAGGGCTTTTATCATTTGTGGGTCATTTTGGTTATTTTTTTCATCATAGATCATTAATTGTGCATTTTGTGAACTTTGTGTTAATTTGAGAGCATTTATGTCCATAATTTACATTCTTGATGATTATTGCCGTAATTTTGATATAAGTACTTCATTTATGTGCCTTTATTTTAATTTTAGAGTCTTGTGGGTTTTTATTTTCATATTTTATGATTTGATTTAGTCCATTTTGTATTAATTTAGAGTTTAGATGTCAAGTGTAGCTTTTAAATGCTATTTTGTAGTGTCTCTAACCTTATAAGAGTCCCGTTCTTGTCATTTATATGCTTATTTTACATTTAATACTATTTCCTTGTCTCTACTAACATTTTCTATACTCTTATATAATATTCTCTATTTCTTCTCCAATTTATTTTGCATTATTCCATTTTCATGCATTCATATGCCTTTATGCATATCACTATCATGCATGTGCTCATTTTTAGATCCTTTAGATGCATACTTGCATGCTTCCCAGTTTGCAACACTTGCATACTTGCATGCCTCCCGAATTTGCATCACTTTGCGTGCTTCCCAAATTTGCATCATGCATCATCCTTTGCATGCACCCCAGATTTATTTAAAGCTTGTGTGAGCATGCATTGCATTAGCATCATCCACTGCCTTGTATATACCTCTTGTTATTAATCTCAAGACCTCCATCTCAAGCTACTAACTTTACTAACCTCTGCTAACTTATTTCTAACCTTTATTTTCATTTGTTATTTTAATTATCAATTTATGATTTATGTTGTTATATTACCAATTATTATCTCAATTTCTACACTTAACTCTCATTTATCTTTATTTTTATGCCTTATTTATGTTCTTGTTCTTTTTTGCATTTTATTTGCAATCTCCATTCCTACTCCTTTATTTATTTACTTTAATTTGTAATTTTATTATTACATATCCTTTTTGACATTATTTATGCTTTATCTTATCAATTGCATCAATTTTTTTGTTTATTTTTATGTTTAAATTGTATTTCATTTGCTGCCAGCAACCAAAAATAAACCAGAAATAAACCAAAACTGTTTTTGTTCTTTTGTTTGGTAATTAATCTCTTATCAATAAAATGGTATCCTTTGCATTTATGTTTCAATTCCTTTTCAATCAATAAATCCTTTTTCATTTTCTTATTTTTATTTAAATATGAAATTTTACATTTAATAGTTTTATAAATATTTTTCATATTTTGTTTTCTATTTTTATACTTTATTTATAATCAATATTGTGCTTTTATGTGATATTTATGATGTTGTTATTTTGTTGATCACAAAAACCATCCAAATACAAGAATATGGATCACAATATCCTTTATTTATTAGTTTTTCAAATAAATGATTTAATTATGTGATCAATAATTCATGATGTGGGAATGCCCATCCAAGGTACAAAATTCACATTTTGAGGCCTAACTTGATGGAAACTCATGTTGTGAATTAATGGCTCATGTAATTAATCAAATGATAGTTTTAAATACTCTTCTAAAATCCTTTTTATTTAGAGTTCATTTTCAAATATTTTTCATTTATTTAAGCTTTTTGAGTTATTTTCTCAAAAAAATATCCACTTTTATTTCTTTTTTTCTTTTTGAAGCAATTTATTAACTTTATTTTGATTTTTAAAGTTGTTTTCTCTTATTTTTCAAATAAAATGTTTTATTACTCCAAAACTCGGAATATGGAGCAATCATGGAGAGGATATTCGCAAAATGTGTTAGCCATTCTCATCTCTCTTCTCTTTAATTTATTTTATTTTATTACTTTTTATTGCTTATATTTCTCATATTTCATTATTTAGCAGGCATATATTTTTTCATAACATGACTTATCTATAATTGTCATGCCATGGGTTAATTGTTTGCCTTTTTTATAGTTTTATTTACATTGCACTTGTTTGCATGTTTATAATATGTTATCATGCCATGCTTGTATGATATTGCCATGACATATAGATTTACCATGTTTACATGCTTTCTTAATTTTCATATTTATAATTCTATGCAATGTTTATACCATGTGTGCCATATTATACATATTAGTTTAGCCTTTTCCATGATCATGCATCATTCTACCATAATCATGCATCACATTATCATGCTCTTTTGTGCTTATGTGTATATTTTGTTTTTGCATTTGCATGTAGTAGTTGATGTATAATAGTACATAATTCTTAAAAGCACTGTACATAAAGTAAGGCCGACAATGCTCAGCATCCCGACGGTATGGAGTTGCCTCAAATAAAAGAGCCTAATCCTACTGACATTGATATCCGACGGGCGAATGCGGTTCCAAGCAAGGGACCTAAGTTTGCCTAAAGTCCCTAAAATGGACAATTTCTCAGGTGATACCGAGTTGCAACTCCCTTTTTCTCCTGCTTGAGTGGAGGGTTATAAGTGTATTTATGCCATCCCTAAGCTCTTACAATACTCCCCTCACTACCCTTTATTTTCCCATAACAGGGAAAAAGGGTCAATGATCCAAAGAGTGCCGAGTCGATACCGCTGGTGTCAATACAAACCTGAAACATCTTCTTTATCTACTAGTAGTAGCAGTAAATGATGCAGCTGTAGAGTTTGGCAACGATAAAAGTCCATGAGGATGGAGGTTCTCATAAGATTTCACTTCAGCTATAATCTAAATACAAAAACCTCATAATTTGGTGCCTCTCATTCTCTGATCCCACAATCCAGCGAAAAGTGTCAATGAAGGTAAGAAAATGCTTCACTAACTCTACAAAAACTTAGGGATTTCAAGAACTAAATTAGGGATTTTAATTAGTCGACTTCTGCTTGCCACGTCGGCATCAACTCAGCAACTGGTAGGGTCAATATCGTCCAAATCAGCAATAACTAACGTTTGTTATAGCCAAATTAACAGCAGGGTCCAACTTGTTTAGCATTTTGTATCTTTAGGGTTTAATTTAGAAAAAAAAAATGAGAGGGTCCAATCTGCAATTAGGGTAAAACATTAGGTTCCAATTTGAGTATTTGGCATATATATTTTTGCCAATTCAGAATACTTTCTGTTTATTTTACATTTCTAGTACAATAATTTTATATTTTTTTTTTGTCAATTTAGATTTTCAGAATTGAAAATCCATAATCCAAAATAAATTAAATTAAAGTCACATCTCCTTAAATGAAAGTAATTAAAACAAACTAAATTAAAGAGATTTATAAGTGCCCATTAACAAGAAAATAATCAAATCACTATTATAGAGTCTAACACTCCATATGGCCATTAAGTACAAGACCCATTAGCCATAACATACAAATTGATAAGATAAAGAGATGAACAACAAAATTACTCATAATTTGCATAACACCAAAAAGTGTTTGTCATCATCTTGCTTAAACAGCTAAAGCATTAATCAGAATTAAAATAAAACTAAATCCAATATGTCCATATTCAAAACAAAAAACATCATATAGAAAAACTAGTAAAACATTCAAAACCTCCTTATAACACCACTAGCACCTCTACCAAAAGTAGACTGAGGCAAAGGCGCTACATGAGTAAAAATCATATTACAATTTTAAAGACTAAATTGCAAAGTCATTAAATAAAACATCCATATTAGATATGCTAATTTTAAAATTAGAATAAATTCTACAATTTGTTTATATTTTAAATTTTTATATTAATGAGGTCAAATGCGGTGAATACTTGTATATTGATGACTAAATCACTCCATTAGCTTATAATTAATTGATATTAAGGATATTGTTAGTAAAATTAAATTATAGCCATGCGAAATAGGCATCCAATGCACACTCACTGACAACCCACTCCCAATCATATTAGAAAAGAAAAAAATATTAAAGAATTTCACTTGCAAAAAAAGGAAATTTTTGCATAAAACACAATCCATCAAGCATTTCAATAATCTCTTTATCAACTTCAATCAGTCTTGATAGCAGAAATCTCAGGGACGAAGTCCATGCAACGCTTGAAGCTTTAGACAGATCCCTCGAACCGAACCCATTTGGATCTATTTCATCAAATGGATAGAAAGCCCAACAATCTTGTTGTGGAGATGCTTGGATGGGATGATTGCTACTTTAAAAAAAAAAGTTTCATAGCATTCTTAAAACTGAAGCAAAGATCATTCAGGTTATGTTTCTCATCAATATGGATGCAAAAGGTAAATTTATGACCGAAACAAAGGAGCTGCAAAATTTTGGAAAGGTAATGAAGAAGACACATGGAAGTAAAGAATCATAATGATTTAATAACCTAATTAAGATAGCAATAAAAATTAAGTAAGGAGTAGGAGTTGATTTGAGAGAAACGAAACTAAAAAAATTAGGGTAATTTTCACCCCTGGTACCCAACATTTTGACCTATTACCACCAAGGTACCCAACTTTTAAATCGCAACTTAAAACCTACCAACCTTTGTCCTTAGTACCATTAAAGAGTCCGAAGTGATTTTTCAGTCGGTGATGATGATATGGCACCGATGTGGTCGATTATGTGTCTGTGATAATGTGAAGCTAGCAAACCCAAATCAGACACATCACCACACTTGCGAACATGGTGTCACGTGTCCAAATTTATCCAAAATCCTAACTTTTTTACTTTTCTCTACGTGAACTTAACATCATAAAAAAATTACCCATCTTCGTCATTTTCTCTCACCCTATATCAATTTGCTCTTATCGCCCATTCTTTTATGCTTTTGTTGCTCTCATTAATCCTTCTTTCGATCTCCATTGATAAGTGTCCTTATCCTTGTTAAAAAATTGATTCGAACAAAACATGAAGCACTAAACCCCTAAATTTCCTTAACCACAGAAATTAGTTTTAAAAATTTCTAAAAACCCTAGATCTATTAGATACATAGCAGTGCAAAACCCAAATCGTATGAATAAGGAAGTAATGGAGATGGAAATGGAGATACCCAACTGTCATTGCAAAGTTAAAGCAACGTAAAGAACATTATGGACCACTGCATCCAGGTGGAAGATTTTTAGGATTTGAAAATCAACATTGTCAATTTTTCCAGTGGGTAAATGCTCTTATGCATGCAAGATCAAGGGTTGTTATTAACAGGCTACTAAAAAAAATTGATAAATTGAAGAAGGAAAACGCACGCACGCATGTTGAGTCCTTATCTAGTCCTGATGTCCTACTACTTTGGCTTACAAATTTTTCGACTCACTAAGCAGATGGTTCTACGACAGTTGTGTCTTTATTTCCAAACTGATATGCAAAATCTTTAGCAATGGTGCTCCTTTGAGATTCTTGCACAACTGTTGTCCTTTGCTCAACCTGGTCATAAACACTCAAAAATGTAATGCTCAATAGCTTCACATAAAAGAAAAAATATCCACTATTAACCAACACCTACAACAGACAAATAACTTACATTGTTTCCTTGAAATGGAAATGGAGCATTGACATTTGAAGTGTCAGTGGTAATATAACTACTGCCCTGCCATGTTTTAAAAATAAATTCAAACTCTTTTTTTCCATTTAATACAGATTTGCAGAAAATTAAAAAAAATTCTTACATCCATCATCTACTGAAATGTTATTAGGGTTGATGGTGATGGTGAAGCAGCAACCCTGGTAGTTGAGCCTGTTGCTTTCTTTGATGACTAGAGAATAAAAAATTTGAATGTTAATAAACTGAATTACAAAATGAATACTAATAATAAAAAAAATAAAAAGGAGAAACTTATAGTGTGGTGCCTTTTGTTATGGCCAATTTGACCATACACACTGCACTTGATAGTCACCTCTCCACATAATCTCCATTACTTCCTTCTTTCGTGGGATTTAGGTTTTGGACTGCTCTGTATCTAATAGATCTAGGGTTTTGAGAAATTTTTAAAATAATTTCTACGGTTAAGGAAATTTAGGGGTTTTAGTGCTTCATGTTTTTTTCAAATTGATTTTTTAATGAGGATAAGGACACTAATAAATGGAGATCGAAAGAAGGATTAACAAAAGCAACAGAAGCATAGTAGAATGGGCGATAAGAGCAAATTGATGGAGGGCGAGAGAAAATTATGGAGATGGGTAATTTTTTATAACGTGAAGTTCACATGGAGAAAAGCAAAAAAGTTAGGATTTTGGACAGATTTGGACACATGGCGCCAAGTGTGCTGACGTGTCTGATTTGGGATTGCCAGCTTCACATTATCACAAACACATAATCAACCACGACGGTGCCAGGTCATCATCATCAGTCGAAAAATCACTCCAATCTCTTTAATGGTACTAGGGACAGGTTGGTAGATTTTAAGTTATGATTTAAAAGTTGGACACCTTGATGGTAACAAGTCAAAATGTTGGGTACCATAAGTTAAAATTACCCAAAAATGGAGTTGAAGAAGACGCAATTACTGTTGCGCTGTGGGACACGTTTAATTTTAGAAAATGTGGGGTATTTTTGTTGTGTAGATTATGTTTTGGAGCATTTATGAAAAAAAAAACTCAAAATTAAAATTTTATAGAAATATTAAGAAGATTTTTTATTATTTTTTAGTAAATATTCATTTACCTATCAAAAAACAAGGGTATTTTTTAGTAAATATTCATTTACCTATCAAAAAACAAGGGTGTAGCAGCTTATTTGACTTTTATTGAAAATTTTAGGGTCTAAATTAGTGAAAAACGGTTTGAAAAAAAAAATGCAGTTTAGCGTTAGCTGAAAAGTTCAAAGGCCAAAATGACCCTTATTTCAAAAAATAATGAGCGATTATGATGCCTAGTAGGTACTGGTAGATGCACATAATGCAGCGAAAAAAGGCTCTAAATTAATAAAGTTCATTACAGTTTAAAAAAAATTACTTTCTAGATTGATGGTACAACAAATTCATCACGTGCAATTCATACCGAACCAACACCGCAATTAAATTCAATCCAGGATTTTGCCGACTTAAAGAGGAAACGCAGAAGCCCGGAACGGCATTAGAAATTACTGGAAGTTACAAATTGGATACCAACTATAGACTCAAGATTCATTCACATCTCAATACCATGTAACAAAAGCAAGAGAGACTGCAGATGACACAAAAAAACAGTTTTAACAAGCACTTATCAACCACTACATGCTTGACGACAATCCAAATGTTGACCTCAGCATTACTTATAGAAAAACAAACATAACCACAATTATTTAGCAATAAAACATGACACGCTTAACCTTGTCCTTCAAGGCAGGTAAGGGTCGCACAGCAGCACTAGCTGCAGGTCCCCGTGTGCTCCTGGGACCTGCACCTCCACCCATGTCTCCACGACCAGCAGCAGGTCCACTTGTCATAGATCCACTGTCTGATGTCTCGGGTTCCATGTAGAACCGAGCTCGAAATGCTGCAAGATGAGCATAGTATGCTGGGGGTACTGCCAAATCATAACAAATTAAGTCAATTTACTGTATTCATATTCCTGAATATAGACAAGAACCTGACCACACCCCCCCTCTCCTTCCTCTTCCCCGCCCAAAGACACAACACACACACAAACATAGAAAGAGAGAGAGAGAGAGAGAGAGAGAGAGAGAGAGAGAGAGACTAACCAATGGATACAGACCGTGTGCATCTCGCATATCTACAGAAGGAATTTAAAGAACAAAGAGAATCAGCGCTATATTGTGCAGAATAAGATGCCAAAAATATAATGCAAATAAAGCCCAAAATACTAGAGGAATAGTGGAGTAAAAGAAAATATGGGTATTTTATTTGCTGGTGAGGTATCATAATAGGATGGAACAAATTTGAAGAAATACACTCCATGTTAGGATTGTAGGAACCAACTTACGTGTAGCAAAGATTGTTTGTAAGGGACTGTAACTCATCAGCATTAAACTTGTTCTCATCCCATAATACATGGTAATGAGCTGGACGACTAGTACCCTGTGGTTAGGTTGGTTCAAAATTAAAAGCATCAAAGTATGGAACCAATCAACTAAAACAGAATTTTATTTTGCACTTTACCTGAATTCCAGCATGGCTACACAGATAGAAATCAAACTCTGTTGGATGGCAGATTTTAGAGTCCACAACAGTACCTGTCACACAAGAAGAGTTCGGCACCAAGTCACTTATGAAACCACCTAAAATATGGTTCTCAAATTGAAACATCAAACTAGATCCTTTACCAGGCAATATATTCCCACTCTTGTCAACAGCATTGCGATCATGATGGTTGTTTGCAAACAACCTGGTGTGGTGGCGCTTCTGAACCACAACAAATGTCACAGGAGGCTGATAATTTGGTTCTAAAGAAGCACATGCCTGAAATTAAGACAGATCAAACAAGTTATTCAATTGGAAAGGTTCATCATGTTTGGCATGACTGTAAAATCAATGCAAGGGAAAACAGACTATATAATGGAGGGGGTTCACCACATTCAATAAGATGAACATCATACAGAAAAGTAGTTTTACCTTCCGGATTGCATCAAGCTCATACAGCAAAACTTGATAGAATTGCCCTTCACTAACACCATCTCTGGAGACATGCATAAATTATCAGAAATGACACAATTTTGAAATTTAAGCAACTAAAAAGTGTACAGGGTAATGAAGCAATGCCTGTAAAATATAATACGTTGTGGCTTCTGCCCAGTTGCTCTGCGGAAAGATATAAGGAGTTCCCTGTATTATGGAAAACAGAGTCATGATGCACTTTTCGAGAGCTACAAAATTCTCATGCAAAGACATGATTGTCAAAGGCACAGCATATTCAGGCAAACAAGACACCTGGGCCACAGGTGAAGGCATGCAAACCTGAGGATATGACTCCTTAACTAAAATATAAAATGCACTTTTCAGAAACTACAAAATTCTCATGCAAAGACATAATTGTCGAAAGCACAGAGCATATTCAGGCAAACAAGACACCTGGGGCCACAGGTGAAGGTATGCAAACCTGAGGATATGATTCGTTAACTAAAATATGGATAACATATAACTGGAATGTCTTCAATTTGTCAGTAATAATGATCAAGCATAAAAAAAAATAAAAAAAATTCAAAGATTAAAAACATGTATGTCATGTTAAAGGGAGCCACTAAAACTAGTTGCACATAATAAGTCATAAGCACACTACTAAATCTAACATTGAACCAGATTAGCTTGGCAAAAGCCATAGAAATGCAAGAATGAAAAATGTAGCAATCTAAACTGAGTGTTTTAACAGAATACCCTACATTGTATGCACTAGTGTTTTCCACTGCAGCAAAAATTAACTAGAATAGACAACGGTCGTTATAATTGCAATTCTACACATGTATGATGATATTCATGTCGTAAAAGCTGAATCTAAACAATTATTTGTAACATGGATAGTATCATCCAGTAATTAAATATTAAAACCAAATTACTAAGCCATAAAAAATACACATTCAAGTCCAAAGGCAAAAGCAAAACCAACTAGCAAAGAGGAATATCATCACTGGATCCTAGTCTGACATCACTGGAGGATCTTGATTTCAGGCATAAGAAAGCATAATCTAGGCGCACCTTGGATAATTATGACAGACACACAGATATGGTCTTACTTGATCATGCCACCACTAACTTTTCCTCTCACAGGATCTTGCCATTCTTTGAACAGGTCTTGAATAAGCTCTTGCCGATGGGCCTGTGCACAAACCAAACCAGCATATTTTGTAATCTCTGGCCAATCTTGAGAAGCCACAACCTGCGTTTGAATTTCAAGAATCTTTTGTCAAAGGAATTATGTACTGTAAAATAGCCTAACCAAGGTGAACCTGAGACAAAAGACATTCAGAAGCTGAAGTGGGGAAAAAATGAAATAGCATACGGCTGCAATAGATGGGCTTGAGTCTTCCCCAGGATGAGGATGGGTGACATCAGCACCAAAAATAATAGTGGGCGAATCACTAACTAAAGGAATACGCCTTGATAATGCATCAACAAGCACAGTATTTCTTCCTCCAACCTTCACATTGATCTTTAAAGCCACATTTGCCAAATACTGTTTATTCAATTTGAATACATTCTTTGTTAAACAGCACTGAGAAACAAGTCCAAGATCCGTCTCACAGATCCGCTTCAGATCACCTGTCAAGCAAGTAAACACGAGGAATTCGTATCAACAGCAACATATTGAGTTTTGTGAGAAAAAATGGCTGAATGAATAAAATGAAGAAAAACAAAAGCATAATTATATATTAAACCAAGTTTCATACCATAAAGAGAGCCATTATTGTCAGGGAGAATTACAATAAGCAGGTCAAGTTCCTTTCTCTGGGGCTGGAGTTTTGTCATGGCATCACGGAAACGAGACTTCAGTACCTTCTCTACCTGCTCTGGACGAGAACTAACTGGAGGAAGTACTGGTTCAGGATTAAATGCCTGGTAACCCACAATACAAAGCTTAGAGAGACAATAAGTATCATGCACAAAATATCAGAAACAGATGCCCACTGTAATTTTGCATACCATCCCAGAAATGTAACACATTTGTGCAAGTTCATAGCAAAATCCACGGGCCACACTGTCTTGAACATTTCGAGAAAAATTTACGCATATCCAATTATTAACTGTTCCCCCATTGACCATTTTCTGCAGCAAAATGATAATATATTAAAATAAGAGCATTCTGGTAACTATGTTGCAAGAGAAAAAGGACTAAACAAAGCCAGCCATGCAGCCACCTTCCTAAGCAATAAATGCTTGTTCATTTCTCTTATCTTATCTTATACCTTTATATAGAAATGGTAATCTTCCTTATGATTATATAGGATAGTTCATACTTCTAACCCACAAATTCTCTTTATCCTTGCTTGTATCTGAGGCATGTTTTTCTTAGATATAAAATCCATCTGATGCCAGATATCATAAAGATTCAAGAAGTAATCTTAACATAAAGGAATTATTGTGGCCAATTCTTTACAATATGGTCTTATTTAGTTTTTTTAAGTCTTGCATCTTTGTTTATCCAAGTCAAACAGCATCTAATTAAGGGTTTAATTGGTATTCATTGCAATCAATGCTGCTTATTACCTCAACTGGAATGGATGCAGTAGTAGCAACAGGTCTGCTTTTCAGCATATTATCAGCCATCTTTTAAGATTTGAAGCAGCCAATGACTGCAAAGCGCACCAGCAGCCATTGTGCACTGAGGATGAAATGATTCTTTTTCATAGGTGATCATGCCAAAATATACCTGTCCTATTTTCTTTTGTTCTCTGTCAATCAGATCCCACATAGTGAAATCCTTGCAACCTCGCATAATACCCTAAATTGTTTTCTACCAATTAAAACCCTCGAAATGTGTTCTAACTCTAACACATCAACATCCATTTTCCTTAGTTTGCAATTATATAGGTAGTAACATTAAAATCAATTGCAATAGATCACTTGGCCAACATGCAATCCTTTAAATTCCCACAAGCATGGTATCTATAACAGAGCACATAGTTGGAATAAAAAAAGCAAAAAAAAAACATAAACAAAAGAAATTTAAAGTGAGAAAATCTAAATGTGATCAACAACTATAAACCCAAAAACATGAGGGCAATCATCTCTGAATAATGCTAGCTAAACAAAATTGCTTATAGAAACTTTTTATTGCGAACAAGGAAATACGAGAACTGCAAACTGGAACCATAATTAGACAATTGCCACGAAATGATTAATTTTATAACTGGTGCAAATCCAGTTACTATAAAAATTTTATAGCAGAAAATACCTTATTCTTCATGTTCCATTGTCCAACCTCGGGCAAGCAATCCTTCTCTCTACCAGTTTCATGATATTTAAGCTGCACAAACAGTAGGGGGAAAAAAGCCCAATACACATTAAGAATGGCCACTCAATATGCAAAATCTATTAACTTGTGAAGTTGATAAAGTGAGGACACAGTAAAGATAATTTACCCATGGGGCGGGCAAAATGCGAGCTTCAACTGAAGCAAGCTTCTCACTAATTTTAATTCCAAACTCCTTTGCATAAGGATCATTACGATAAGCATTATAACGGACAGTCTACATAAGTAACGTTAAGCACATTAGAAGTTTATAACTTTATTAAATGTATGCTTCTTTAGTTTAGTCATCAATTCAAAAACCAAAAGATGACTTAGGTCAAAAACTAACCAAAACAATGTACAGCTATATAAATCATAAATGTAAATGAGCAAAGGCTATCGGAACATATGCTCTCAAACAACAATGCCACATTAAGAAGGCATAATAGCATTGGCTTCCAAGTATCACCATTATCAACTTTTTAATAAAAGCTACAAATTAGTTTCCATTTATTATGGACAATGTTCCACGCCCAGTGGTTACTAAATCACAGTCAAAGAACAGAAAGAACTATTATTGCCATTTTCTATTAAAACAATAATGCAACAGGTATAGCTACTGAATGTAGAAGTATTTTCTTTATATAAATTGTAAAAACACTAATATTCAATCATTGAAAACTCATACTGCATAAAAGCATCCCAAAAATTTTAAGGCATATTGCAGTCCCAGCAGTTAAAGGAAAAAAAGAGAGTATTATAGAACATCTTTCTTTTTTCTCAAGAAATAGCTCATACAAATTAGAACTGTTTTATAGTAGGAGAAACAGTTCCATCAAATGTCAGAAAGTGGGATGGAAGCTTCAAAAATCCTACAAAACCAAGGTACGCAACTAATAGATTCCAAAGGAGAGGAAAAAAGACTTGATGCCTCCCAAACAGTGAACAGCCGTTAGAGGCCCATGACAATCACCATAAATATAAAGTTTATGAATGCCAGCACAGACCTGCATAATATCACGCTCCCTTTCATAAGGACGTTGACAGGTCACCGTAAGCAAGGCAGTGATCTGCCTCTCGTTCAGTCTCTTAGAGTACCTCTGGCCCTCAACAATTTTGCAAACCTGTTTTCAACCCGTATCTTTTCTTGTAAGAAAACACAACCAAATAACACACAAAATAATAGGTATAGTATTACCTCCATAGGCAAATAATTTGGTCTCTGCTGATTCCCCACTTGTAGACAGGGCCATTGAGTATGTTGAATTACAAAACCATAGGTCTCAGAAAAGTATTCAACAACAGATTTCATAGTTCCTCTTTCATCAACCCGGAAACTAATTCAAAAAGATTTAAGAGACAAGTCACATATTGCAGATGAAAACCAGTAAACAAAGAAACAACGTCATGTGACACTCACACCAATTCCTGGGTTGTCTGTGATGTTAAACCAGATATTCGATACTTCCTACGCATATTTCCACGATGTGTAACCTCAACCTTGACTCCTCTGAGAGCCTTTTTTATCTATTGAGACATTAGCTAAACTACTTATCATCTGATAATCATGATAATTATTTTAAGCAAACCACAATATGGAAATTTTAAAATGATATGTTGCATAGGAAATGACCAAAAAAAAAACCTGACAACCATGAAAACTATCATCCAGAAATGGCATAGGCTATAACAGAAACCAAACAAAAAATGGAAACCGTGAAAAAATAACAATGAACAGATTCTGACCTTCACACGGTCAGCGTCGGATAAAGGTCGAGAGGAAACATCCCGATTCAAAAGTTGGGTTACAAAGTCAATGACCGGTAGCGGCTCAATAAAGGCAGTGGACGACATATCTGCAAACCAACAGACCACAAATAAAAATTTAAGTTAAAAAGACAATACGGGGAAACAAAATCAGACATCGTGCATATGTAACAGAAATAGACTTCAAATGAGGATCTAGCAGAAAAAATAAATCAATTAATACTAATAGACAAATATTGATGTGAAAGAATGCTAGAATCAAGTACCAATATTTAGAGATAGTCCCATTTGTGTAGGGCGAATGCTTTGGTAAAAACCATGCCAACTCTCCAAACCTTCGCCAAGGGAATGCCTTTTTCCAAGATAAGGAGAATAAAATGATCGACCAACAGGGCAATAACTACAGTTGATCAAAGGTCAATCTTCAGACACAATGGAAGTTATAATCATATGCCAAAAGGAAGAAACATGGTCCATACCGTGTAGTAGGCAATTCACGCAAAACAATGTCAAGAACTTGAAGGGCTTCCTGTGGTGCATCCGCTTGCCTTCCCTGCAAAAATAGCCCTAAATGATGCAGGTCAGCACGAGCAGCTAATTTGATCACAACCCTAAATTCCCTTTCTCTCCTACAGCAAGAAGAAAACATATAAATTAACATCAAGGGGAAACGACATGAGGAGACTAAACGAATATGCAGAGTGATTGAGTGATAATAGCACAAAACCTTTGCCCGCCTGATCCATCATTTTCATCAATCAGAGTGATTTGGAATTCCTTGGATAAGAAAGGAAGTGGCCCAGCAGTATATAGACTCTTTCGGCCATCATAGGCAGGAAGACGCTTTCCCAGATGAGACTCTCTGTACAATTTAACCAGTTGTTCCATTACAGCACGATTGACACCAGGTGATGTGACTTCTGGTGTGATGGTACGATTGACACCACGTGATGTGGCTTCTGGTGTGATGGTAACCTGTTGAAATATACAGTTCCAAATAATTGCATGTACTAAATTCACACAATGTTCCTATGCAAGTAAAAATTATGCAAGAACTCACATCATACTGGTGCAAATCCTTGTCTGGTAATTCAGCAAAGAAGTGGTTAGCCTTTACAATACACCTTATTCCAGTGCTACCCTGCCCAGGCCTAAGGGGGAACCTCATTGATCTGCTCGACGGAGGAAGCGCATGAATTGTTTCGGTTGAAAAAACTTGCTGGACAGAAAGCTCCTGCATCTGCGGCGATAATGCCAATGGAGATGGCTCTAATGGCCGGGAAGACGAGCTCGCCTCAGATGGCATGATCTGAGGGGACACCCCAGCTTGATAAGGAGCCATGGTTGCTTGGTGCAGCTCGGGAACTGGTTGTCTGGCTGGACCACTAGAAAGTGGCCCTCCTCCACGGCCGCTACTGGCTCGACCAACGCCATAGCCTCCTCGACCTCCTTGTTGATGTGGACTTCCTCTTCCCCTGTCCTGATTTTCAGGGCCCCCACCATAGTGCTGCTGTTGAGACATCCTACCACCGCAGCCGCGACCACCACCACCGCGACCTCCATGCTGAGACTGCGGACGCCAACTCCTTCCACCTTGGTATGCTCCCTGTTGTGAGGCAACATTCGTGTCATGTGGGCGCTGAGATCCTCCTCCACCATTACCTCCAGCAGCTTCCGGGGACTCGGAGCTCTCACCCTCACTGGCAGGAAGCTCAGTTCTCCTCTTTCTCACCATAATGACACAGCGGCACACAAAATAAAAGACTCAGAAGTGAGGCCAATGTTTATTGATTATTCAATTTTTATATATTGATTATCCAATTTTTATATGTATAATTAGCTAATTACCCGCGCTTCCCTACCGGACAGTAAAAAAGATAAATACATTCGTAGCATAGCATTAAAGAAAACGTCATTAAATATATATTAAATATAAAAATACAACAAACATAATAAAAATGTCGCTTTTCTTCGCAAAATGGCTAAAGCATATACAAATTTTATTTATTCAAGGACATAAATTTGGCGTAATTTGTTGGGACTATTAGATCTGCAAAGAAAATTTTAAAATTATATGACCAAGTAACATTATAAAAAAATGTATAATTTTTTTTGTTTAATCAAGATATGTCAAAATATACCGTAAGTAGGGTTTTTTGACAAGTGATTTCTCCGGGAATAGATCAATCTCCAATTGTCCAATAGCTACAAATGTGATGGGCAATTTTATAGCCGATTGTGAAGTAATCTCGCCTAAACTCTATGCACTTGAGTTATCTCCATATTCAATAGATCTTTTTGTTGTTTTAGTAGCAACAGTAGTCAGTGGATTGTGTAACACAGTAAAACTAATAGTTGGCAATTTTGGCTTCTCTAGAATGATTTGTTCAGCAATGTCTACATCCTTGAAAATGTATATGACCTTGAAAGAAATATCATAAGGATTTTCAATTTTGCTACTGATAACAACCTAAAAAACGCATTCGAGACCATAAATTCTCTTCATCAGAGGAGGGACAAAAAATTTGTCTTTGTAGCAATTAGCAAGCGTATTTTTTAGCAAACCAATCAAATCGGCCGCTAAACGGTAAAAAATCATAAAAGATGTTGATCCAGTACCATTCTCAACAACTGCATTAAGCTTGTATCTATTTTTAAAGATGAAAAAAATGAGTAAAAAATATGCTAACATTAACTAATGAACATGCAATTAAAGTAATTAAAAATGCAAATGACGCACCAATGAATTGGAGGATCATGAAGAATTTCACAATTATTACACCAGGTCTAGTCGTTATAGCTTTGAGCACTACTACGACAGTTAAAACACACTTTACACCACCAACCGCCAGATGGATCAACACTTTTTATAATTGTTTTACACGTAAATTTAGTATCCTGTTTCATATTTGGTTAGTTTTTACTTTAACAAAAAAAAAAAGCAAGTATTCCTAACTACCTTATCAGTGTGAATATCGAGTGATTAAAGTTTCCTAATTTTTTTTTTGGTTTATCTCTCACTCAGATTCAATCGCATGTGATAGCTAATTTCCAAGTTCAATCTTTAAAATTTTTTGGGAAGAACCACGCAACCTAATATAAATTTTAAAAAATAGTATTTTTTTCATATGATTTTTTTTAGAAAGAAAAATTAATAAGAAACATACTTTTCACATAAATTAGCAACTTCAGGAATTTCAAGGCTCATAAGCAATCGAGTTGTTGATGTACTATTAACAACTAGTTCATCTGCAAAAGAGCAAACTAATATTAGGATAATTGGCAATATAGTTTTATCAAATGATAAAAGAAAGACAAAAATGCATAAGTAAAGGAAGCACAAAAAGTCACCATTAAACATTTTCATTGTCATTGATAAAAAAAGTGACGATAATAGATCCATTAATTTCATCGGTAAACACAACATGGTTGCAAATTTACTCCACAACATGATGTCCAATGTGTCACCCATGTTGCAAGGTAAAAACAAAGAAAATGAGTAAACTAATATCGTAATATGAACTCTGTGACATTTTTGTTTTGATTTCATATTCAGCATTTCGAATTTGGAGACGTCTCTTTTTAGCTGCTCTACCAACAATACAGATCTCTTCAATATTGCCAATGGACTTTATCTGGCCAAAAACATTTGTAAAAAAAAAATTATCAATTGCAAATTTTAATTACTAAGATCATCAAAATGGCAAATAATAGGTATACCTATCAAAAAAGTTTTGTCTCTGCACTGAGATTTAACAGATTCAAATTCAAGGAAATCAAATTTCTCATACAGTATAGAGCTATTCTCTTCATCAATAACCTTAATAAAAGTGTTCTTCAATAGTCTAATATGAAATGGATGACTGCTAACTCTGTAACTCGGTTATGTAGGCACAACTATGAATCCAGAGATGTGGTATATCTTTCCCTCAATAAGCATCTCTTTAAAATGATTTATCGAATGTTTTGGAATCGTGCCCTACATTGTATCAACTTAGAAAAAATTCGTTTAGCCTACTACATAAATATATATATATTTTGAAACAATTTTAAAATAAATTAGATACTTACATTACATCAAGCATCAAGAACTCCAGACTATGAACATCATCTGAATTGCTAATATTAGCAAATTCCCTTATCCGAACAATTCTAGCTTCGATTTGAATGTTCTTGCTTGTACCATTGATGTTTGAAAAATAGTATAATACATTTTAACTATACAAAAAAATCAATGGTTGAAGTGCAAGGGCGATAATTATAAAAATATAGACATAAAAAATATAAATAAACAAATCAATATGTATATATACATTAACATCGTGAAGAAACTTCATTGAAAATTTCATAGTATGCAATATTTTTTTTTTGTATTATTATGATGTTATTAAACGTCAACATCTTTATTAGCAACAAATATTTTTATGCCATTATAAGAAGTTACTCTTGGCAAAGCAACATACAATTGTCCATGTGAAAAAATATTGTCAGTTAAGAGCAAATCAACATAGTTCAATGTCTAGCCTTAACTTTTATTTATAGCTCATACACTAACAAAGTCTTATAGGAAACTATCTTCTTTTTAAAACAAATGGCCAATGCACATTGCTATATGTAAGAATGACTCTAGGTATAAATATTTTTTCATCGCAAAATGAACCGGTTAGAATGACTGCTTCAATAACTCTGGAATATAATTATGTTATCATTAAATGTGTACCATTACATAGTCTAGTACAAGGACTAACATTTCGCAGTAACATGATAGGTGTTGACCTTAGCAATAATCAATCTTGATTTTGATCTTAACAATCTTAATTTTGAGCATTTAACATGTTTGTTTAAGTGTGTATAAGCTAGGACTATCATGCAAATCAAAATGGAGTTAAGCATGCTTTTGGGCTATTGTGACCTCCAAGATTCAAGGAAGATTTTAACAATCTTA